>CAWLCW010000023.1:14200000-14490050 GCA_963856015.1 Helicoverpa assulta
TTTTCATGTTTCTTCCATAATTCTATGTCTGTGATGTTTTATACGAGTAGAATGGTAATGTGTATGGACCTACGCTCACTTTACTGTTCAATTTCACAAGAGCTCAATGTAAGAGATAACATAATAGTTATATGAGGGCGTGAAGTACTTAAGTTCCTTCAATTCATTTGCAGAAAGAATAAGTAACTACTTACTTAATAAAACCAAAATAAACATTCAATTCAAATGAATAACAAAAGCACAATTTTTAACTCATAACAACCAGTTAATATTAAACGCATTCCTTGTTAATGTTAATTACGATCAGTTAATATGTATTTATTGGTAGCCAGTGAGTGTAAAATGAAGTGTATGACCCGTGTGATTGTGTGAGCTCGCCAAGCGTGAGCGCTCGCATTGAGTGTTTGTTAATCAAATTATGTTTTGTGCTCACCAACGCTGTACTTCCTGATGTTATTTTAGTTAACAAACAGCTGGTTGCATTCTGACATCATGTTTGTGGAATTCAATTTTAATGTTATTGCTTTTCACTATAAATGTGATTTTCAGTAAGTTACAAAATCATTGTGTGAATACAATAATGTTGAACACAGAAGTATATGTTCTGTAAGTGAAACAACAATTTGTCAACAACGTAATCAGAGAAACACTTACAATGCATAATATAACAAGTTCTCACACGAACAGTGCATCCGCCGACGTGGTATAACTCAACCCTGCGCGCGCGGCCGCCGGTCGCTGCGACCGATGCATTCCGTAACGGCTTTATTCCGAACCGGACAGCTTTACGGGCGCGCCCGTGCGAACACCTTTCAATATTTAATGTTATTCACGTATTCATATCGGATTGCAATCCGACTTTATTGATTCGAAATTGAATCTGTCTTGGGTAGTTGATTTATGGCGCTGAGTAAGAAAACTATAATTTTGGCGCGTCTCCAATTTATTGCAGATCAATGAATTGGTGGCAATGAGTCCAGTTTCATTTCAGTCTATCCTCTAAATATTCCATTAGTTATAGATAACTTAAGAAAAAATACTGTTTTCGATCTAAAACAAGGGTGATGTTATAGTTTGTTTATAAAAATATTCCATTTGATATCCAATAGAAATATTTATGAACATTTTACTTTGTGTAAATAATCTTCGTCCAATTACCATCGTTATAGAACTAACGAACTATAAAAACCATTTAAAGTATGATGTACCGCAGCTCGGTAACCTCGGTACAAACCGCCACGCCGCAGCGTAGGGTTAGGCGCCTCGCCGCGATGAGATTTCTAACTTTAATTCTAACACTTCTATAGTTTGTGTTACTGAGCCCCGGACGTATGATACGCTGTGAATAGAACCAGGGTCTGCTCTACATTTTAGTTTACTGAAACATTTGTACTGCTTTAAATGCATTTGTGGATTTTGATGCAATTTAGCAGACGTTTACACGATTTACAGTATGCATTCATTGAACTCAGTCTTCTTTTTAACCATAGGTAAAGAGCTAATATTATTAACCATAGGTAGATACAAAAAGAGGTGTTGTGTTATAAGTTTGACCGCTTGGGGTCTCTGTTTGTCCTGAAAATATTGCTTAACTATAAGATATTGCTTGACCTGGTGGCACACCGACGTGAAAGTACACGCAGCATCATATTTTTTAACTTTTTATGTTGGATTTTTGGTATTTTATGCAAGTAGAGCACCTTCAATTTAGAACCAAGGAGACATCCACGCGCCATAATAAATGATCCAAACAACACAACACATGCAATCCATTTACAATATTCACACACGTACAGTTCCACATTAGTCTCAGAAACTTGCGAACTGAACCGCCAAGACATTCAAAAGTGCATCACTCACTGTTCCTCCTCGTGAACTCATCACTCATGTCCTTCTCCATGTACAGTGGGTAACCCTGCTCCGCGTCATCTAAGTTGTCGGACACAATATAAGTTGACGGCGGCACCTAACGCGGCACCAGGTGCATTGCGCCGGAGCCGCGTGATTAATTGCCGGCTTGATGCAACCTGCAGGAGATTGATTCCTAACCTTACACCGCCGCTGTAAGATTGCCACATTGATTACGTTAGTTTTACTGAGATTAGCTGCTCAATTATTGAGACTAATCAAGTAAATTGGCTTTTAAAAGGAAGTTGCTATCAAACTGTTCTTTACACTAGACATACTATTACTGTTCTGCACTTCAAATAGTCGGAAAAATGCTACAAACATTGTTAAAAGCTATCTTTAAGCAAAATAAAAAAGTAAAGTGTTTCATAAAACAAAACAAGCAGAAACTCACACACACCGTGCGAGCCCATCAGCCATCAGCCACACAACATTGTTACGAAGTAAAATGTTTACCGCTACACATAAAAATATTATGACGTCTGAAATCATAAATGGTTTTCCATTCAGAGGAATTCGTATTGCCGTAGCGAGTGAACTCGCTCGGTAAGCTCGGGCGCACACTACGCGACTACAGGCGTGTGCATTTACTCGACTGTTATTATAACCCCTCGCGCGCCGCAGTGTGGTATTCGAGTGTGCGCTCGATCTAAGTGTGTAGCGTTGGAATATTAAATTGTAAGGTAAGTTCTTTTACTGTTTATAAAAAAAGAAAATG
Organism: Helicoverpa assulta; assembly: GCA_963856015.1. Taxonomy (NCBI): domain Eukaryota; kingdom Metazoa; phylum Arthropoda; class Insecta; order Lepidoptera; family Noctuidae; genus Helicoverpa; species Helicoverpa assulta. The sequence goes on from CAWLCW010000023.1 coordinate 14,202,627, forward strand.
TTGAGAACAATCGATAGTAATACGCCGCGTATGTGCCTTGGAGTTTGGGCTTTAATTGATTTATTAAAAAATTCACATTTTCTTAGAGACAGGAATAATCCAAGTTTTACAAATACATCATATTGAGTCTTGAAAATCCGTTTTGACGGTTCAGTACACCTACCAATTTAAAAATTGACCGACATTGCAGTCAGTAGGTCGAGTGAGGCGCGCATAATCCGCCGCCTGTAAAAACAAAACGCATCGGGTACCTTCCCATGCATAATGAATGCGGATCAAGGCACGCACGCCTACTGATGCTAGAAAATCGTATTTCATAGAACATTGGAATAACTGTAATATTTACATTATAAAAGCTGTAACAGTTTTTACTAAACGAAGAATATGAAAATCAAAGTAAACACCCTAACAACGCAGTTAACATATTTGAAAATTCCTGAAATTATTTAACAGCAGTCTTTGCTATAATCAGGCCTTCTGGCACTTGTTAGGTATTAAGCAGAAGCACACAGAAATAAACAGAAGTTACATTTAATAAAGAGTAATACATAGTTTTCCATTCTTACACTCGCAGTCCAGCCACGGTCATACAAGACCGTCAGTCTCACAGGTTGCAGTAGAATCAGTGCGTGCATACAATAACGTGACGTAGCGGAGTCGTGACGTCACACTCCTCTACTTTATAACAAGGTGCAAGTTTAAGCAAACGTCAGGGCGGCAGGCGCGCCACTGTTAATGTTGTAGTTGTGAACTAGAGCTGCATTTACTTTAGGAAAAGTTCTGTATCATTTAATAAACATAACACGCCATAATTTAACTTTTTTTCAGTAGGTAACTTTTATGTGTAAATGTCATAAATATGTATGTCCAATTACCAGCTTCAATCTATACATATAATAAATCTGTAAAAAAACTGTGTCTGTACATTGAATATATTAAAAAAATAATAATTGGGTGGGGTTTAGAAACAGTAATGGAACACAAATCCAAAAAAAAAAATCTGTCTGTTTGTCTGTATGTCTGTATGTCTGTATGTCTGTTTGTTTGTACACGCTAATCTTCCGAACTACTGAACGGATTTCAATGATTTTTTCTTTGTTGTGTAAGGTTCGAAATGTTTTTCACGTTTATTTCATTTTATTTTATCTTTTTAATTACGAATTCTGATGCTTTAGAATTTTTATTATGGCAACATTTCAATTTGAGGAGATTTTACTTTTTGCCATCTGGCAACACCGGAAATGGATTTGAACGGAATAAGATCAGGTGGGGACATTCTGGCTCGGACCGTTGAATTGTGCGGTTGCGTCAAGTTGTTCAAGTGTAAGACTTAAATTGGTTGGCTGGATAATTTTCAAGGCTGGATTGTTATTTGCTTTGGTTTACTAAATATATTCAAGTTTAAACGAAGAATCCTTGTTTCCTGTTCGTGCCCTTACTTCTGAGGTAGTCCTATATCTCAGAAGTGGGATAGAGAAAACGTAAGTACACGCCTACATCTATTTTTACTTTTATATTTAATAATCTGTTTTGCAATAATCACGTTAACTTAACTGTTAAAAATATTATTCAAGAGGTACATACATAGTTGTACCTGCCTATTCCACAATTTTTAATACATGTATTTTACGTATTTATTTTACTTAGGGCCGATTTTTCAATCGCCGGAAGGCTCTTATCTGAGGAGTGTGTTTGACAGCTTTTGTATAGAAAACATGTCAAACCGCCATATTTATTCCTTAGATGGAAGTAAACTGATGATTGAAAAATCAGCCCTTAAGCGGACAATTTTCTTCAGTAATATGGAATCCAAATATTCCAATTCAAATATTTTGCATGTACCACATAGTTATTTAAACCTTGCGGATTCATTTATATTATTTTTGCATCTAACCTGTATACAGGGTATATTAATGATGAAAAAAAAAAAAAAAATACAACAAAAAAAAAAAAATAATATATTGCAGGGGTATATAAAAGGGGTGAAAAAAACGTGTTATTTTTGTCGTCAGACTTACCGTTTACGAGATATCTTAAGGTTTAGTTCTCTTACTAAAAATCAACAATTTTGTTCGACGAGTTTCAGAAAATGGAGACTGGAAATGGCCATGGCAGGCTAGAGACCCCTCGAAGCAGTCGTTCACTCACACGGCGTAGCCACAGCCGCGAGCGCAGCCGCAGTCATAGTCGCGGAGTACGGGACCGCGAGTTGGCGCTCAGGCGGGAGCAGGAGAAGGTTCGGCTCTTGGAGTTGGCCTTGCAACAAGAACCAGACGCCGAACAGCGCAGGAAGCACAGCGAGCATCTCAGCGAGCGCCGCAGCGAGCGCCGCAGCGAGCGCCGCAGCGAGCGCCGTAGCGAGCATCAAAGCGAGCGCCGCAGCGAGCATCGAGGCGAGCATCGAAGCGAGCGCCGCAGCGAGCATCGCAACCGGCGGCGCAGCGTGGACCGTGGCGAGCATGAGATGAGGTCAAGGAGTCGCAGCCGAGCCAGCGTCGAGCATCGCACTAAAAGGTCATGTACTCCCACTTTTACTACTAACGATGTCGTGAAATTATTTAAGAATATTAGAGATGTCATTCCATCGCAGCCGTCAAATCAATGCTTACCCTCAATCAGTAAAAGTTTCGACAAAAATATACTTCCAGAATTTAATCCATCTCAGAAAAACCAACGTATGGACACGTGGTTAAAAAAGGTTAACGAGTGTGCAGAGGTTTACGGCTGGGATGGAAGAACTACAGTGCATTTTGCGATGCAGAAACTCTCGGGACTTGCAAAGACATGGTACGAGAGTCTTAACTCGATTTTGTTCTCCTGGAAGGAATGGCAGATAAAGTTGATGAGTGCTTTTCCCTGTGAGCAAAATTACGGACAACTCCTTGAGGATATGTTGAAGCGCAAAAGTCGTCCCAATGAGTTAGTCGAGAATTATTATTACGAGAAATTGGCCCTCCTTAATCAATGTGACATAACGGGTAGGCGCGCGGTAGACTGCATCATCCATGGCATAAGTGATAAAACTATGAGATCTAGCGCGTTGGCGTTGAGATGCGATGAGCCGGATCAATTATTAAAATTCCTACTAAGTAACAATAAAGAACTCCCGACACATCCATTTTTTAACAGGGATAAGGTGGGTGCCTCCTCTGATGACCGACAAAGTTTCAGGCCCAATAGCAAGAACAATCCAAATGTGTATTGTTACAACTGTAAGGAGAAAGGACACCCTTTCTCTAAATGTACGAAGCCTTTAGTGAAATGCTCAACGTGTAACAGAATTGGACACAAGGCTGAAACATGTCGCTCTAAATCTGAAATGGGGAATATTAAGACTGACACTATAACAAAGACAATGCGTATAAAGAACTTAAATCCGAACAATAAATTCATAAAATCAGTTAAAATTGGGGATGATATCGTTGAAGCCTTCGTTGATCTAGGTAGCGAGGCTAGTTTAATACGGAAAACTACATTTTCAAAGCTTGGGCTACAACATGATAATATTCCAATCCCACTGACTGGTTTTGGTAATAAATTGATATATTCCTTGGGTTCTGCTAAGTTTAAGATAAGTGTTGACGATATTGAGGCCGATGTCGTATTTAGAGTAGTAGACGACGTGTTTTTAGAAAAACCAATACTTGTTGGGCAAACTTATTCAGAGCAACCACATATTGCGTTGTATAAAGATGCGCATAAGCTGAATTTCTTATGTAATAGTAATGACACTTCAACTTTTGATGTCATAGAAGACGGTGACAAGATAAGAATCAGATCCGCGGCTCATAATGTACTATTCGGTCCAGCCAGTATTAGAGCTTCAACGCACAAGGAATTCACAGGAAATTTAATACTAGACTCTAAGATAGTAGGTAAGCCAAATGATCAATACTTGGTATGTGGTGGTGTCTACGAGGCCAAGGATAGTCTCCTTTTTGTCACATTAACGCCGTGTTCGACACCATGCCGGGTGCTAGAAAATTTCGTCTTTTCGCGAGCCGAAAGAGTGGAGGCAGTTTATAGGCTCACGGAGGTAGCAAAGTCCATCGAAGGTCAATTCTTTGAGAACAATGTGGGCAAGGGTTTCGACGAGAAAGACGTTCACATAGGCGATTCTATATCTGAAAGCAACAAGGAAAAACTGCTTGAATTGTTACGTCGCCACAAAGAATGTTTTGCATCCACTTTGGGTGATCTGGGGTGCACAACAACCACCGAAATGAAAATAGAACTGAACAGCCAACGTCCAGTCGTCTATAGACCGTATCGACTTTCGCACTTCGAACGTGAAAAGGTACGCGCCATGATAGATGAGATGTTGCAGGCGGGAATCTTTAGGGAATCTGCTTCCAATTACGCGAGTCCCATAATTCTTGTCCGCAAGAAAGATGGCAATATTCGACTATGCGTCGATTACCGATTACTAAATTCGGTCACGGTGAAGGAGAGATACCCCATACCTGTCATCGATGATGAGATTGCCAGACTTTCTGGACAAGCGTGGTTCATTACGTTAGATCTCATGTCTGGGTATTATCAAGTCCCCATCGCGGAAGAAAGTAAACACCTGACGGCGTTTGTCACGCCGGACGGACAATACGAGTACAATCGTATGCCGTTCGGCTTGGCAAACGCGCCAGCAGTATTCCAGCGAATGATGAATAACGTTCTAGGTTCAGCTAGGTTTGAGAAGGCTACTGTGTATATAGATGACTTGCTAATATACGGAAAGGATCCGTCGGAATGCATGAAACGGTTAGAAGATATATTACAGTTGTTACGAGAAGCTAATCTAAAACTGAATCTGTCTAAATGCAGTTTTCTTCAAAACAGGATAAACTATCTGGGCTACGAAATTAGCGCTGAGGGTATGCGGCCGGGGATGTCAAAAATTCAAAGTGTTGCAGATTTTCCCCGTCCGGAAAATATACACGGTGTGCGGCAATTCTTAGGTCTGGTGAGCTATTTTAGGAGGTTCATCCAAGGCTTTGCACAATTAGCACACCCTCTCACTAAACTGCTTAAAAGGGATACTGTGTGGAACTGGTCCACCGATCAAGAAGAAGCATTTAGTGTTTTAAAACGGAAACTAATCAGTAGACCCGTGCTGACAATATATGACCCCTCTGCAAAGTTTGAACTGCATACTGATGCGAGTAAACTGGGTGTAGGAGGGATCCTTTTACAGCGCCCAAAAGGGAGTGAAGGTTCTTTTCATCCTGTGGCCTATTATAGCCGACAGACAACCCCTGAGGAAAAGAACTTTCACTCATACGAACTGGAAACTCTAGCTGTTATATGCTCCCTTAAAAAGTTTAGAGTATACCTGTTAGGCAAAACTTTTAAGGTCGTTACAGACTGCAGCGCCTTACGTTCCACGTTTGGGAAACGCGACCTAATACCTAGGATTGCCCGATGGTGGCTCGCTATGCAGGAATTTGATTGCGTCGTGGAATACAGGGCAGGTACAAGGATGAACCACGTTGACGCATTATCGAGAAATCCTATACGAGATATAGACACGCAAAATTGTCAGCAGTATCCCACAGTCATGGCCATAAGTGAGGGCGACTGGCTACTTACTCTGCAGCTAGGAGACTCGGAGCTTTGTCGAATTCGCGATATTGTTGGAAGCGACTTAGATCCTAAAGGGGTAGAGTATATTAAGGAAAACTATGTTATACGGGACAATAAGCTATACCGATACGTGGATAGAAATAAGGACTCTGTTAGATTTGTGGTGCCGAAGGGTGCAAGATGGCAAGTTTGCAAGATGAACCATGACGACCTAGGGCATGTTGGTTTTGAGAAAACTTACGAACGTATCAAAAGAAACTATTGGTTTGCCAAAATGAAACGGTTCATCAAAAAGTACGTATCGGCGTGTATCGATTGTGCTTTCGCAAAGAAAAATGAAACCTCTCGAGAAGGATTATTACATCCCATCGAAAAGGTTGCGATTCCTTTTCATACGCTACACGTCGACCATCTTGGACCCTTTGTCAAATCAAAACGAGGCAACACACACATACTGACGGTGGTTGACTCTTTTACAAAGTTTGTATTTATTAAACCAGTGAGGAACACAAATACCCAGAATCTTATTAAGGCTTTAAGAGACATCTTTGATACGTTTAGAGTCCCTGACCGTGTTATCAGCGATCGAGGGTCCTGTTTTACCTCTCATTCGTTCAGGAGGTTTTGTCTAGACCAGTGGATAAGGCATGTTCTTAATGCAGTTGCGAGCCCCAGGTCAAACGGACAAGTCGAGAGGTATAACAGAACTATCCTCGATTCCTTGACAGCAGAGAACCTAAGAGATGATGAAAGAAACTGGGATGACAAATTAGGAAAAATACAATGGGGCTTAAACAATACTATACAAAAAACAATCGGTAGGTCACCTGCAGAGGTTATGTTCGGATCTAAAATGAATAGCGAAAAGAATTCGGCAATGAATGAAATAGTAATTAATACTCGTGAAGACGAGGATGTAGATTCAATTCGTGTAGAAGTCAAGGATAGGATAGATAAATGCCAAGTAGCTCAGAAACTATATTACGATAAAGGACGCCGACCAGCACGTGTATATAAAAACGGGGAACTGGTTAAAATAACTAAAGTCGCTTTTCACAACAACGGTAAAAGTACAAAACTCATGCCTAATTATGAGGGACCGTATAAAGTTATTAAAATTCTGGGCAACGATAGATACAAGGTAGCCCCTATTGCCGGTTTTGAGGGAATGAGGAATAAGAAAAAGACCACTGTTGCTTCAGACAGGATGAAGCCGTGGATTCACGTAGCGTCATTGGAAATAGAAGACGTAGTTGATGAGGATGACGCGCCTGATGATGGCGATGATGCAATGTCTTCTGATTGACTAGTTGATAAACAATTACCTAAGTTTCAAAAGATATTTATTAATGTTTTATTTAATTATGTTGTAAATTATTCGAGAGATGGCTACATACCTACACATATGTTTTATTTTTCTGTTTCAGGTCAAGCATGAGGCATCAAACGGATACGCCGTGACTTGACCTGTTACATGGATGGTTATTGGTTAATCTACAACTGACTTAATCAAATGGAAGGTGGTTAGTTAGTTGATAGATTTGGATTGTTATTGGATGGACGGGTAATACAAATACTCATGGTTCGATTGATAATAATTGAAGGATGGTTACCAGTCTTGTTCTCGGAAATTCAGGCTCGTAGCGTTACCGCGTGTCTGGATTTTGCATGGCTAATTTCTCTTAGATATTTTTATGTTCAAATTTAAAATGTATAATTTTGGTTTTAGACAAATTGTATCTAGTTAATACCAAATCATACTTACACTAATTACCTAGTACAAAACTTACAACTGGATAGCCAAAATAGTCAATTGTATTAAGTATAAAAATAACTAATGTTAACTGTAGGTTTAGAAATACGGTAATCTAATATAATAGCAATCAACAAACTATATACGACAATCAAAACACGAAGCCTGTAAAATATGCGATTCTTGTAAAACAAACATGCATGCACCGTAAAATACTATACATAGATGTTTCTAAAAATAACAAAATATAGATCAAAACATTTAATTAGACTTATAGTATCACTTTATATTAGTTCAAACAAAATATTATGCAATTGAAATGATTATTGTGTAAGCAAAATGTTCCCACCCACTTGCCGAGTGTAAGGTTCCACCTGGGTTGTGTATGAGGGCATACACAATGTCAGGATGGACGAGTGTAAGGTTCGAAATGTTTTTCACGTTTATTTCATTTTATTTTATCTTTTTAATTACGAATTCTGATGCTTTAGAATTTTTATTATGGCAACATTTCAATTTGAGGAGATTTTACTTTTTGCCATCTGGCAACACCGGAAATGGATTTGAACGGAATAAGATCAGGTGGGGACATTCTGGCTCGGACCGTTGAATTGTGCGGTTGCGTCAAGTTGTTCAAGTGTAAGACTTAAATTGGTTGGCTGGATAATTTTCAAGGCTGGATTGTTATTTGCTTTGGTTTACTAAATATATTCAAGTTTAAACGAAGAATCCTTGTTTCCTGTTCGTGCCCTTACTTCTGAGGTAGTCCTATAGTTGTATTGGTATTAAGCCGGGTCAACATATAGGCTATAATTTATCTTCGAAACTTGAAGACCTGATGCAGAACTCCAACAGACAAACAAAACTATAAGAGATACAAAAATGGTGCCATAGCAAAAATTGTTTCATGTTATGAGCATTTTCTGCTGAGATAATAAATTTGAAGATCTGGAACACCTTATGTGGAACCCCAAGAGCCCAGCTACTCTGTACCATATACAGGTATGACGTTTTAGCAAAAGTTGATCAATCTGATAAGCACTTTCTGCTGACTTATAAAAATTGAAGATCTAAAACACCTGATGTGGAATTCCAGGAGACCAGCTAGACTACAGCATATAAAGGTATGACGTTTTAGTAAAAGTTGTTCAATCTGATAAGCACTCTCTATTGACGTATAAAAATCGAAGATCTGGAACACCTGATGTGAAACTTCAAGAGCTCCACTACTTTAAATGTATAGAAATGAATGTTACAAAATAGGTATGGTGAATCAAAAAAAGTAATTAGTCCGTCTTTTACATAGATAACCCTAAAATAATGAACACGTATTTTTTCTTTTCTTTCTCTCACATACAAATAATAACGTAAATACAACACGCTTGAATTTTGTGTTAAGTCACTTATTAGTATAAATTTTACATCTCATTTTTATTTTGTATGTATGTCTCTTCCAGACCTCGGGACTACAGAGTCCCGAATTTTTGGGAGGCAAACGTGGGGCCGAAGCCAACACGCTGAATCAACTTTAATGACATGGTGACACAAAACCGACGATTATCCCTTTATACACTATAGAAATGAACCCAAAGACAATCCCCGGTAGACGTCGTTAAAAAAAAAAGACAGTCCCCGGTTCTGTGATAAACTATTGCTGACTATGAAGGAAAACTACTTGGGCTATTGTGATGGGATATTAGTGGATTAGGACATAGGAAACTATGGGAACTATGGCACCTCCCGATGACAATGTATTATTTATACATGTAAAAATGGCAGGTGGAGACTCGCCACCTCACTTACTGGGCCCCCGGGAATCAGTCACTGAATAGAAACCAGAGGGCAACAACTACATGAGCGGCTGAAGTGAGGATACCTCGGTGGACTTTAAACGCAGATCACCGGCCCACTTGCCACTTACCACGAGGCACCTACCCTCCGAGCAGGGCTACTAACCCTGCTCTAGCGACTCCACTCTGGACGGCCAATGAAAGCAAGCCAGAGGCGTGAGACCTAACCCCGTCATGGTTCACTCCGGCCGGCCGGAGATGGGGGACAGTATACTCTCCCTGGAGCACTCGGTATATATAGCTCCGCGGGGTTGCTACTCCCCGTCATCAGCCTCAGATGTCCTGCGGGGCTTATATCTCATTATTATTGTCGTTATTATCTCAAGAGCCTTTGTCCCAATTATGTTAGGATCGACTTCCAGTCACGATGCAACTGAGTACCAGTGTTTTACAACCGGTTACCCGCTCAACCCAACACCCCTTGGTAAAACTGGTCAGACTTACTGGCTTCTGACTACCCATAACGACTGCCAAGAATGTTCAATGTCAGCCGGAACCTACAGTTTAATGTCCCCTATTGGTATCCAAAATATACATAGAAAGCACATACGAACTTAGAAAAGTTGCATTGGCAGGTACTTGCCAGACCTGGAATCAAAGTCATACTTGAGAGATCGGTTCTCTACCCACTAAACCAAAACGACTTCCACTAGGTCACCACAACTTTGTTATCTAAGTAATATTTAATGTTTTTTTACGTAATAATACGTGCAATATTTGCCACACACAACTTATACTAATTAGAATCTGTGCTTTTGCCGTTGACGTACAAAAAATTAAATATATGGAAGGTTTCTAATGGTTATGCGTATTCCGTTTTTTTCCCGTCAACGGGCCCTTAAAATTCAATATGAGACGATTCAGACCATTGATTTTGCTGACCCCGTAGTCGCTGGCATAAGGAACAGGATCCGCGTACGAAGTCGCGGGCAGAAGCTAGTCAATACATAAATGAATTTTCTTTCTAATTTTATAAAAACCGTAATAAAACTTGGAAAATGGTGTGTCCATTGTTGTCACACAATATATAACGTTTTTGTTCTGTCGTCGCGAAACAAAAGATGTCAAACATGAAATAAAGGTCCGTTACAATTCCGAGTTAGGGAGCGTGCACACTGCACAACGGCAGATGGTCCGCCGATGTTAATTTTATATTGTACGGAGCGAGGGAACTTTTTAAAATTAGTTTGCGCTGCTGCAGTTGAGTGCAATGTTTTTGAAAACTTTTTTGATTATTTCTATTTTCTTTTGTTGTGGGTTTTGGGCGAGAGGAAGGACAAGGGCAATTTATACGGATTGCAGTCCGTTTTGTTCTATCCTTATTGTTTTTTTTTTTAATTAGGGACCCAACATTTTTCAAGGTTTAATCGATGGTGAATGATGGTGATGGTGAAGTCGTGGTGGCCTAGTGGGTAAAGAACCATCCTCTCGAGTATGAGGGCGCGGGTTCGATTCCAGGTCAGGCAAGTACCAATGCAACTTTTCTAAGTTTGTATGTACTTTCTAAGTATATCTTGGACACCAATGGCTGATAAAAAGGTGAAGGAAAACATCTTGAGGAAACCTGGACTATAAAGTCTGAAATCACCAACCCGCATTGAGCAAGCGTGGTGATTAATGCTCAACCCTTCTCCGTGTGAGAGGAGGCCTGTGCCCAGCAGTGGGACGATAAAAAAAGGCTGTAACAGTAACAGTAACAGTAATCGATGGTGAAAGTTAGTGTGCTATATCCAGTGGTAGGAAAGAGAGGTCGCCATATTATCTCCATTGTTTCCGAATAATAATTATGAAAACGTAGCAAACTTTACTTCTCTCTACTAATAGATCGAATGAATAAATCTATCTACCAGTTGATATCTATCGCAGCGACACGCCCCGCTGTCTGCATACTCCTCAACAATGAGAACGTTGTTGGTTGTCGCAAGACGTTCCGGATCGCTACGTTTTTGTCGCGTCGCTCGCGTCGCACGGCGTGTTATATTGCGCGCGATAGTACCGGACCGCGCTCTAATGGACGCTCACCGCTGCCGGGATTCCGCTCTTTCTTGCGACTGTACATTTTATTGCTTCTTGCTAACACTTGAATCGCGCAACTGTCATTCTGTTATAGCTCGTGATAAAGTAACGACAGTTAGCAGCTCCAATTATACCAATATAAAAGAAATAACGATTTTTGTTTGTTCAGATAAAAGCCGTTTTACAAACAAATCAATTACATTATTGTGACTGAATAAATATTTTGACAAAAAATATGAAACCGGTTTATTTGAATAACGTTTAGTTTACCTGAAGGGTTGTCTATCTAATACGTTGATATTGTGTTTACAATGTTTGCCAACAATATCCGATGACTGAATATTATATTCATAAAAAAACTTATATTAAAACTATTTGTGTATGTACAACAAATAATACATAACATTATAATGCTGAAACTATTTGTTCATATTTGTCAGTAAACATGTTAGTAGTAGGTATATGCCAAAATACGAGTATTTTATTTTATGAAATCTGTTTCGATAAAGAAATATTCACCAAGTGTATTCATAAAATAAGTAAAATATTGCCTGCATACAAACACACACGTAGTTCCACTTATCGAAATACAGTTTCTAGAAGAAGTTTCCAAAGAATACAGAGAAACAAATAGAGTTCCAATCACATAAATATCAGTGTGTTTACTAGTGCACGTGCTATCTTAGTTCCGCGCAGTCGGGTGCACAATGTGAGGGGAAACCACTTCTTGGAGAAGTTTTTTAATTTACCGATACCTTCGGTATTACAGAGATTACAGAGGCTTGCAAGTTTCGCCATTCGCGTTCAACAGAATGCGTCTGTTTTCTACGTGATATCTCGGAAACTGGCTTATTGCTTTGATAGATAAGTTATCAGTTAGTTTGAATAACTTTTGCCAAAAATGTACGCGTATCGAATGTGACCACCAAATCATATTTGTTTGTCTGCCTCTGTCATAAATATAATTGGAAATGTAACTTAGCTATTTCTGTTTCCTTCTACACAAAGCATTGGAAAAACTATTTGGTGTTTAAGTATTATTTGTTATTGTAAATGTGAACTATTCACAGACAGCAGGATTTGAACCGCCTACGCAACACAATGTTTATTCAAGCACCTGATTGTGACAGTCATTAGTAAAATCAAGAGTAGTTGGTTGTTAGCCTTCAGTAATTAACAAAGGAGTTAAGCCGAGAGGCTCGTCACTATGCCTCGGTCCATTGTCCCAATATATCCATTAAATGGCTGCCGTCCTAATTAGAAGCCCTTTGTCACTTAAATAGACCAATTTTACATCTAAGTGTGAGCCCACGTGTATTAATTGGTCTAGGACAGATGGGGGGGTGACCTTGGAATCGCGCCAAGGACACTCGTGATGTGTTTGTCTATCCTCGAGGGAGCAAATGTTTGCGTTCAGATAAAAGTGTTGGCAAGTTATGTATCAATTTCTTATAAGTTTGGTTGTATTATTTAATCAATAGTATGGTCTGCAATAGGTGTATACAATGTCAATAGCAAAAGGCTTTAAATCTAAATATGCTAAGCTGATAGAAAAATCAGTACTTTTCGAACATCCTATTAACAAAAGACCCTCTTCTCGTACCCCACTATCTTTTATGACAGTTAAACAAAACCTTAAAGTTATTAAAAGTAAATGAAGTTGAACATTCATCCTTCAGAAACGAGCAGCCGTTTTGTTCGGTAGATATAGCAGCATACTGTAATGCCATCATAACACACAATGTTGTTTAATGTGAGAACTTACACACATTATGGCAGACATATCGTGGCAGTGTGAGACTGCGATTTTTTATTTAACTAGCTATAAAATTACTTTGTAAATGTTCATTATTTTGAACTAGGTATTGTTCATTGTTTCGTTTTGTACAGAGGAAAACTTACCACGCTACAGTATAAAGTGCCTAACAGTCACAATCTACAGAATGCTAAAACTAAACCCACCCAGCAATGTTATTAAATGTAAACAATACACAAAATTACTCAGGCACAAAAGAAACGCCAATTTCCTCAAAGGAACTCATATTTGTATCATCATCATCATCAGCCTATCGCAGTCCACTGCTGGACATAGGCCTCTGTCCAAGTCCAAGTGCACGCCACGCCATATTTGTATATTAACCCTCAACTAATTAAATCATGCCAAAAAATACCAACGTATCTTCCTTCCATATGTCTTTTGACCCTGTTCAAGTCATCTGAGACTATTAGTATGCTCTGTAGTCACTACCAGTGGTATTGAGAGTGCGGGTTCGATGCTACTTACAGGACAAATTGGCCGATCTTCCAGATGTCTCCGAGGTTTGCACAGCACTCATTGTGGGCGAACTCAATGAGCAGTTATGGCTGCTAAGTAGGCATTTGTTTTTATGTAATTGCCTGCTGATTTACATAAATGTAATTCCTTTAAAACTGTTATTGTTTGATGTGGTTCTGGAAGTAGGTTTGCTCTGTAATTGGTATTGTAAAATTAGCCCAGAAGGTATGTGAGATCTTCCATTCTCACATTGTCTTCTGATGTATTGGGAAAAGAAATAAACTATCTGTTTCGCGCATCAAGCCCTTTCTAAAGATCTTGAATTTTCCCCCTACATATACCAGTATACTTTTTATGTTTCAGTCATTATTTAAGGATTTTGTTCTCTATTATGTTCAATACAGAACATGCTAATGTGCCCTTCCCAGTCAGCTATTGATTAGTACAAGAGGAACAGTGTCGGTGGTTAGAGAGAACTGAACTGTCTGGATGCAGGGCAAGGTGCGAGTTAAGTACCTATTCAGGAGGCAGGTACACCCGTGACGTCATTAGCGCTTGCGAGCACATGACAGGTTGGGTAACTGACAGAAGATCCACTGGGAACGAGCGTGGAGTTGATGAGAGTAGTCAAATAAAGGTGTACAGAAAGCGCTTTGCACATTTTCCTTCTGTATTAATTGCTATCGAGGTATTCAGTCCATTTACCTTGATGATCGTGATATGATAATGATGGATGTGTCGCATTCGAATGTGTCGTGTGTGTCAATTCAGATTTATGTCGTTTGTCTTGAAATCACCGTCTAAAAAAACTTTTACTTCCGAAGTGTTTAATTGAGAACCCGAAAGATGTTTAGAATTAATTTTACAGCAAGTTCCATACCACCAAAACAACTGTATAACAATTCAATTTGCTATGGTCCTACTGGCGTATTTCACGAGTTGGCAGTACTTGGTACATTCGCTCGGAGCCTTTCATTCGGCGTTATGCGAGTAGAACGCTCCCGGTATGTACTGAAGCCAACGTCTTTGAGGTGCGATAAAATTTGACTACCCACGCCTGTTTTGTACGAAACTGCCTGAAATATGAACAGAAAAGATTTTTTTGTTTCAATTCTTTTAGTTTCGAGTTTTTCAGGAAAACGCGGCAAATAAAACGTAATATTCCGACAGACTTTTAATATTGCATGTGTCAGTTGTGAGCATGATTTTAACTGCCATGTTTCAGAGAAATATATCGCGTGAAAGTTCTGCTGAGATTTTAAGGAGCTTACATATTTGTTTTATAATAAGCAGCTAATTCATGTAGTATGTAGGATGTTAATGATAAAATACCAACTACACAAAGACTGAAAGGTCGTAAGGTCTCAAAAGAACAATATAAGCCATTAGGCGCCTCCGCTTGTGTTCAGCTCTGAGACGCGAATAAAGCAAGGACTCGTAATGTCCATTCATTTTACATTTTAAAGCGTTTAGAGGTGAAGGAGGGACCTAAGTACCTGAGATAGGGTGTCTCCTAAAACAGCGATTTTAAAATAAATATTTTAGCTAAGTACTAAAAAAATTGTTTGCAATTGCAATGCATTTCATATAATTCCAAATGTCTGAAAAAGAAGTGAAATCAAAAGAATTCCGTTCTTTTGATTTCATTTCTTTCAATTAGAAATAACTTCTAAAACCAAAACGTGCTAATAACCAGTTCTCAAATCTATCATTCACCAAATCTAAAGCTCGTAACACACTAAACGATACACATTCTACACTCGACATCGATATCGGCTTAAGTGCTGTTCGCCTCGGCAACATTCGCCTATACTCGGTTTCTTTCGGTTTTTCCGAATCTTTATAGTGTCGGTACGTGGCTCGTAAGACTGGTGAACTGCACGTCTTTGCTTTCGCACTCATAGCTGTACTAAAGCGATAAACTTAAAAGCCAATACCGGTCACGTATCTATAGTGCTGTTATGATTTTGCTGCAGGATATTTTACCAGCGGATATTTTTGAAAATAGTCTCAATCTTTCTTCATTGAAGTATTTCATATGATAGTTAGCTCAGCATGTTTATTATAAGATAGATGATAATGTGTTAAGATAATAATTATCTATGTTTAAGAAACAATTAATGAGTACTTCACGTATTGCGTAGTAGATGCATGTTCTGACCCAGTCTTATTCGTCTTTCATGATATAAGGTGGTATTAAATCATTAATCGAGCACTATTTAATGTTTTTGTTGCTAAATGTACATTTCTAGTGAATGCCAAAGCAATGTTAAGTTGAGTACATAAAGTTATTGCGCGAGAAACAGTGAAAAATGAAGAAATAATAAAATACAACACAGCATTAACGCGCTAAATGTTACATTTAAAAACAAGATCCGCAGCCTTATTACTGCTCGTTGCTATAATTAGAAATGATCAAATTATATTTTGTAGCTATAAATAGAAATGGCTGGTCATTATACTCTCTTTAATGATGGGGGAATAAGAAAGAGACACCAGAAATAATTACAAGAATCTGTGGTGTCTACTTTTATTATGGCCACCGTAAATAATTACAATTTCATGTTTATTCTTCGATGAATTTAATTAAAACTGTTAACTTGGGAGAGACCACTTTTTTTATATAACCGCATTTCACCTCTAATTGTCATCTCAATATACTGCCCTGCAATTAATCTCTACTATGAGTGTTCAGTGTGTTCACTCAAAGCTCAAAACCAATCCATCTATTATTACTACTTGTTTCTCATCATAAAATACATGCATATTGTAATAAATTATAATATCCATTAAACATAGAGTCTAGTCAGAAAACCGTCCGCTTGTGCCGCCCGCTGTCCACGTGGCCCGCACGGCAGACGCATCCAAGTGCAAGTGAATCTCTCGGAATGCAATATTTACGTAGATGCTCACCGAGCGAGCGCTGAGCATTGTCCTTTGTTGCTTAACTGTTGCTCGCTAAATATACAATTATTACTTTTCATTGAATATTCCTGCTTCTATAAAAATGTTAGCTAATTTGTTAGTCTACTCACTGACTGTTGGCTGTCATGATAGGTGGGCTCAAATAATTAGGGTTTCCAAAAAGTTGCCAAGTATACGAAAAGTATATTTGCGCCCAGTTAAGAAGCACCGTTAATGACTTTAGAACATAGCTCCCTAATTAACGTGGGAGTGCTATACATTAGGTCTACCTTTAACCTTTGACGAGACGCTAAGTTCCTTTATCTTTTACGTAAACAGATTTAAGAACAAGAGGATTATTAAACTTTGTCATTTAAGTCAAATGTCAACTTTGAAATATTTTCAATGTAGGCACAAAACAGTTATTATCATAAGCCCACATGCTAGTCTGCTTGCGAGAACGGTTAAATAGTGGAATTAAATCCTAGCGAAGCCAGTGGCCAGTTTTAATGAAATAAAAACGAACCTGCTTTCACTATTTTCTTTTATTTTGAAAGAGATTCTCTTTAAATAAATATTCAGTGTTTTGTTTCGTAACAGTAGGTAAAAATGCTTCGTTAGGGATTTAATTAGTGAAATAGCGGATTTTGTTTGCCTTTATTTACCTACACTCGCGGAGAAAATCTAACGTGTAGAACCTTTTACAAAAGTCTATTTTAGTGGGACTAGAAATCCGAGGAAAGTAAATTAGCAAGCTTAGGTCTAGTAAATTAATGCGTAAAGCTATGATGAAGAGCTTTGGGAATTTAGAAAAAAAACAACATTAGTTAATCAAATCTAGGTAATTTTTAGAATCACATGAAAAATTATATTGTTTTGAGATTTATATCCGTTACCTAATATAATACCTAATAATAATGACTGGCTTTGTCATGGACACAAGATTGCCTAAATATATAGTACTAATGGCGACATCTGTTATGTGTTACAAGAACAACGAAAGTACTGAGTTCGTTACAGGATTGAGGTATTGCTTATCCTGAAACAAATAGCCGAGGGTGGGTTGTGAGTTTTCCTGGTGCAGTAACGAGCCTTGGATAGAAATATTCAATTCCGCTGCTAGATGGCAGCACATAATCCTATTGTGATCCTATTGTGATCTCTCTTGTTGTAACTGTACCTATTATAATTTTTTCAAAAGATGCGTGAGTAGGTACGTAAATACCATCTGGTGTGGTTTCATTGGTTCTTCTTATACGTCACAGAAATACACACCCATAAGTCTTACTTTGATTCTAAAAGTTGCGAAATTGGGTTTGTTTGTTACGCTTACACGATAAATCGTTTTAACCGACTGAGATGGAATTTTGCTTGAAAACTTTTCTACACAATGATAATGTTATATTCTTTACTATGCATGATAACACCTTATGTTTGTTTAGAGGAACTAGGTACATCGAAAATAAAACAATTCCTTATAATATTCTTCATATTTATTTTATTTATACGTAAATAAATTATTAGTTTCACTGATGTAGTTAACTACACTCGTAAAGGTGGATAAAATTCGCTTATTAGGTACAAACACATATAGTATAGCGACATCTGTCGACGGTGACGTGAACTACATGTTTTTATATAAAAAAAAAAAAACAGGAAAACAGATGAAAGCGAAATTCTTGTTTTAATTAAATTATTAACTTTTCTGCAATACATGAATATGAATGTGTCTAGAATAGACAAGATTTACAAAACTATTTTTTGAAGACAAAGTCTGTGATGTGTCTATTCGACAAAATTTACTTCCCGTTGGGCTTCAAAAGATACTTTTTTAAAACGTAAGTTAATTTAGTACAGTACACAGTATCAAAAGATTTAGATAAGTAGTTTGTTTATATACTTAAATTCAGAAATAATTCTATTATTTTTTGATTTTTTAACATCTTTTCTAAATGACTTCATAATTTAGTACTGTTAGAAAACCTAAGTCTTTAAGAAAATTACCGCTTATAACGGAGCCGGAATATTGTAAGGATGATATAAAATGCATCAGTTAAATAAATACTCAGCTGAGTAAGTGCCAATGTTGCCGTATAAAGAGAAAGTCGTCGTAACGTTCCTATGTTAGTGAAGATGAGATGGCGAGTTACAGATAACATCAACAGACTAAACTACTGATATCGTTATGTTTATACAAACGTCTCGTACTAAGGCAGTGTATAACAATCAACATTATGTGTGAGCTACAGACATGCAGACAGACTTTTATGCTCTTAGCCAGTTATGATTTTGTTTTACATTTTTTGATTACCATGTTGAACCATAAAAAACAGGAGAGCTTTTTATTTATTAAAAAAAATTCAGTTCGCACCAAATAATTTTGCAATTCTGAAGTTATACATTTGACGGCTCACGAATGCGCTGAAGTATTTTGTTTATAATTTTTGGCTGTTTTGAGTGAAGTCAATATTGGCCAACTTCGGACAAGCAAGCTTTGCTTATTAAGATCTGTTGGAACAAATGCACGAGGAGAAAAATGACCAATATCTAGAATTCCGAAGTTATTTGTCGTGAACTGTAGTTCAGTAGGTATGTTATATTTGAATGTTGTCTGTATGTCTGTAGATCAGATCTGCGAAGCCGTAGTGTACTCGCTAAAAGGCAACTTGTTTACAATATACACCGGCGGGCGTCGCGCCCTTCATCAAATCATCACTCTTATATTATTGCAAATGTACTGTTGTTGTTCACACCACGTATTTCTACTTAAAGTACAGTAAATAAAGGGTGTAATGCATGTGTAAGATTTTTGAAACGGAATATGATAATGAAGACATCGTTTAAAGAATAATGATTAAAGAAAACAGTGAGTTTAAAATTAATTATTTTTGTGCGTATGAAGTTACATAAATATACTCATCCGTGGTGCCAACAACACAGAACATAAATAACACATTACTCGATCTAGTAGAACTAATTATAATATGTGTGGTATTATTCGTGAAACAAACCGTGCGCACACATCTGTACATCTCATTAGACTAGAACATACCTACACAACGTTAACGTAACACAAGCGCAAACTAGTTGTAACTCCGAGACAACGATGTTATACCGAGTAGACCACTAATCATTGTAATGATATGATACATGGGTATGTTATAAAGTTAACCAAGTCACTTGAAACTGAATCAATATTTGTATTGAAAAACAATTGCTGCAAAAATTTTATAATATGTATCACTAACAAAATCTTTTTAAAGTAAAACATCATGGTTTCTTCTCTAAATAGTATAACATAAATATAGTAATAGTATAACATCGATGTCACGGTATAACTCAAACGATGCGCATTTCTTTCTCTATAGCTATAATATAAACTATGATTATGACACGAATCTTCTAATAATTACAATCCATATACACATTTTATTTTTACAAATATACTTTTTTACATTTGCGTACACGTCCTAAGTATGATAGTTATCACATTATTCTTACAAAAGAGAACTTACCAACAGTTACTAGACAACATACAATCATTTAATGACTCCTTAAACATGACTATTTTAGATAATTTCTTTACTCAATGATATAGAAATCTTTTATATTTTTGACTTTAATATAACAGTGAATAGTTATTTGAATACGAAGATATTATCATTGTAGTGTTTATATTAGGTAAATGAGTTATTGTGATTTCGGTATTAAATCTATGTGCGTTTTACTATTAACTTTTTCACCATGTTTTTTTTTTCAGAGATTTGATTAACAGTGTAACGTTATTACTATAGTGTCCTTCCATATTGATTTATCACTGTGACCAGGTGAAATCGTTGACAATACTTGTATATTATTATGCACTGAATTAAGTAGGGAATATTGCTTGAAACCACAGATATGCGATTGTTCTTTAAGCTAATCTGCCTTATATGCACAGTTGCATAACTATCACCGTACCACACACTCAGTCGTAGCGTACATCTCATACAATTGGGTTTACAACCTCGGAACATAATAATTATGCATAGATTTTATTGAATGTTTTTCAGATTCCCAGTTAAAAACTATACTCATTCCTTCTCATCTAATTTCACCGGAAATACATACGAACTGTGGTACAAGTACAATATTATGAATAATGGAGAATGAGAAATACAAAGGTATTGTAGGCTATCGGCTGCTGTAGGCTGTGTGTTAGACATCAAGCTGCGCTAGGAAGTGGTGCTGGTGCTGCGCGGCGGGCGCGCGGTGCGGCGGCGGCGGCGCGTGCGGCGCGTGCAGCGCGTCCAGGTCGGCGTGGTCGCGCCGCGCCGCCGCGCGCGGGCTGCGGGCCAGGCGCAGCGGCACCGGCAGCAGCTCCGGCATCACGCTGTGGTGCGTCACCAGCGCCATTAGCGACGAGAACTCTTTTGTGAAACCCTGGAAAGGGAAACGTTTCATACATTAGCAATCATTCGAGCTATGTTTAGGCTCTAACTGACTCAGCTACTGAAAATATTTTCAATACTTGATGGTATGTTAAGGGTGTAAATTTGGTCATGTGTACCTATTGTTGGCGAGTCCGGTGAAAAATTAACATCCAAGTCTGATCATTTTTGTTGTTGTATACATATAATGCAGCAGTTAGTACAGAAATAATATTGGATAATTCTTTCCCCTATGTTAACTAACTTAACTACATATGTAACTATGGTTGAATCCACTCCAAATATTAAACGATTAAAGTTAAGTGTTGAAAGATAACAAAAATGATGCCGATCAACATCAATCAATTAACGCCATGTTGCGTGAATAGACATCGTTTCTCAAAGGCTTCAAAGTTAGTTTCCATCTGGAAGATATTAAAAACTTCAATCAAGAAAAGTAGGTGTTGTGTATACCTTAATCTTGTAGCCCTTGGGCGTCCTTAGTATGAGGTAGTGCGCGATGCCGGCGCGCGTGAAGTCCCGCGGCACGCGCAGCGACAGCGCGAAGCAGCCCGCCTGCGTCGTGCTGCCGCGCACCAGGAACGCGCCCACCGGCGCCGCGCCCAGCACCTCCAGCGCTATCTGAAGACATTAACAGTACAACACTGATGATCAACTTCTTACGAGATCGAGAGCCTTTAATGCCTTAAAATAGTACCGAAACAAAAATCCATGAGAAACTTAAATTACTTAATTTTGAAAAGGCTTATAAAAGCTCTTTCGAAACGTCGAGCTCGTTGCACAGTTTCAACGAGTGGAGCTCATGAAGAAGAACCGCCAAGAAACTCCCTAAACACTCTTTTCAGAAAAGCAAGTGTTTACAATTGTTCTCTTACAGTAGGTACAAGAAACACATAATAATCATATAATATCTACACTTTTATGTAGGAAACCAACTAAGTGAACAGAGGGACACATGAACGATGAATCCTAGAGTAAATGGAGTGCCAAACACTCAAAGCACAAATCAAACACGCTCCAAAAAATATGCTCAAAGCCACGCGCAAGCATTATGTGACATCAGCCTAATGGCTTACGAAAGGAAGGCTGGGATGTTACCTCTCTAGGAATGCCGTGCTGGAACCAGGGCGCGTGTCGCAACTCCGGCTCTGCGCGCGGCACGGCGCAGTGCGCGGGCGCGCCGCCGCACGACGACGCGCCCGACGACGACGACGTCGTGCGGCTGCACGTCACCGACTCACTGCGAAATATTACACCACCACTGTTAATAGTACAACTTAAAATACGTCTAGTTCTTTTTACAAGAAGTACGAAAGCACTATTGAACATTGGCCTCCTCTAGGCAGCTTGCGTCCACGGCCATCAGATCGATAATCCGCCTCGCTGATGACCGCAACACTCTGCGTTTTCCAGTCACATGAGACTCCCGCGAGATTCTTTCTGCCCAGACAGCTATAAATTTTCCTAAATATAACCGTCTATATAAGTAAACCATTACTTTTTCCAAAGATTCTCATCTCTCATTAGAGAGAGAAAAATAGCAATACAACCGTCTCTATGAAACAAAAAAGCAAAAAAGTAACTGACAATTTACCAACAACACATTGTAAAAGACATTTTTTCAAAACAGAATATTATCTGCAAAAGTATAAATTATTGTCATTCAAAAGAAAGTGTAGCTAAAGAAATGTATTTACTCTCATTACCAAAACCAAACACTCAAAAACTCATTTTGGTCTTTCACAAAATCCACATTAACAAGTTGCAGCCAACAAAAAGTTGTGACGTCATTTGCCCTGTTCTTTGTGCTGAAAATATTTAAAATAAAATATTGTTGGGAGCACATTCATTCGCAAGAATGAAAAGTCGTGACCCAGTTTCCATTAAGCCGCTATCATCGCGGTAATTTAATAAAGAACTTTTTTAAAAGCAAAAAGTAAATAGAATGGTCCCAGCTCCGCGGCTCTCGTTACGGGATATTTTAAATCTGCGGAATAGATTTTATAAAGTGTACCGTGCAACTTGAAAAGTTCTGCACCGGAGTGTCAATTGGGAATTTATTCGCAGTAATTTTTTGAAATATTCGATTTATTCGGACTTGTAATTTTTCAATTCAACGGCGAATTGTTGAAAATTCAAAACGAATACCTACATCTGTTCTAGTTTCGTTTCTTAAAAGAACTGTCGTGATAAATTAAGTGAGTTGAACTGTGATTCAGAGAGACTACAAGAGGTTCAAATCACATTTATTTAAATTCGATTTAACATTTAATTCACGCTTTAATCATTAATGAGGATTTAACAACTATGTTCTAAATATGTAACAACTGAAGTTCCAGAGCCTTCGCAGTTTCTTTAGACCAGTGGTTCTTAACCTTTTTGCCATGAGGGACCATTTTAACTAATGTTTGTCTTGCCGGGGACCACCCCATCGGTTTACCTAAATTGAGAGTTCTTTGATAAAGAATACAAACGTACTTTAAAATTAGCACTCATTTCTTTATTATTTAGCAAAAAACTAAAAGTTACAGATTTTAATAATGAGATTTTTGTGACTGCATTCTCTTTATTGATTTCTGAATTTTTGGTTCAGTACTGCTCAAAGCTAAACGCATGTCGGCATTTGTAGGTAAGCAAATGCAAAGAAGGATAAACGTATGCCTATGCAGTTTCCAAATATGCGAACGAAGCGAGCGCGAAATTTTTATCGGACATAAACCAAATATTACGTCAAATTTAGCCCAAACGCACTTGACTTTTTGTTTGTTGACAAATGCAAAAAAAAGGGCACATAGTTTTTGAATACGCGAGCGAAGCGAGCGCGAAATTTTTATGTTTTAAGACTCAAAACCAAAATTATGAAAATGTAGCCCAAACATACATTTTCATAAATGGTGGGAATAGGTACGACACACCCGATATACGTCCATGCGAAAGTCGATAAAAATAAAGTTAGATAACGTGTAGCAACATCGCGAAGCAAAGCTTCGCGGACCACTTGGAATGCCTCCAGGGACCACCAGTTAAGAACCACTGCTTTAGACCTATCACGATTAGGCTTTTGACATCCCAAACTTTGTCGAAGCAACAATCCCTGACCAATACCCACTACTATACTGGCCCAGACCCTGGTCCATCCAATCCTAACAGTAATCACCCACCTATTTTTCATATTAGTACACCTTCTGAAGTCAGCATCGAGCTCTGGCAGCAAGTCCTGCCGGCGCGGCGCGGCGGGTACGGCGGGCGGCGCCTCCCGCGCTCGCGCCTCGGACTCCGACGCCTCGTTTATGTACCCGCCGTTCATGCACAGCGGGAGGTTCGTGGGCCTGGAGATGATAACAGGAATAGTGAAAAGACCAGGAGATAAGAGCTTGCTGAAACTGGAAACTGAACTATTAATGTTCCTTTCGTGATGTTGCCTTTAATTGCACTGAATAACTCGCGTGACTTACAGAATATCTGTTTTTACTGAATGTGGGTGAACCCATTGGCGAGGGTGAGGCATGCTTTTTGATTATTTAAGTGGTATCGTTGCCCATAAAGACTTTTAAGTGCAATCATAAAAGCAGTGCTTGTGGAAATACAAGAACCTTGGTCAATGGAAAGTGAAAACGGCTTAGAGCAAAGGACTATTAGACCAGTGAGAATAAAGTCTCAATTGCTACTGACGTGGTGGGTGTGTCGGCGACGAGCGGCGTGGAGTCGTCGTCCTCGGGCTGCAGCAGCGCGCCGCTGAGCCCCATGGCGAGGCGCTTCATGAGCGGCGGCCGCTCGCCCAGCCGCCGGTAGCAGTTCAGCTCCGTGGGCGAGTTCGACTCCTCCGAGCTGCTGGGGCTCGGCTCGTTCACCAGCTTCGATACTCCCATTATGTTGCATTTCGCTGGAGACCTGCAGTTACAGGAAATTAAAAGAGTTTATTGTTTGTTAAGTCCCTTTCATAATACTGTATGAAGTAACTTCTATGTTCCTTTGAAAAGCCTTTAATTTGGCTATGAGTTTTGTTAAGTTCTATGTTGAAGTTTTGAAATAATGTTATGGAAGAGACGCAAAAAATATTAACCTCACTTTAGTTAACTACTCTAAAACTTCAACTAGCCTTAATAACCTCACACATGTTGGCATCAAGTTTTTATAGAGCTACACTCGAGTTCATACATTATGAAACGACTTTACACTGCATGGCAGCACACAGTGTCATAGGTACCTGTGCCGCATAGAAACCTATAAAATATGTTACTGCAATACCTATATTTAGGTCATACAGCCGAAAATTGCCAAGCGATATTTTTGGACTTTTACATATTTTACATAGCTTGGAGGAACAATCCGCAAAGTTGTTCAGTAGTAGTAGTATTATAAGTAGCTTTTTAGTTTAACCTCTTGAGACTGACCAAAAAGAGCACTACATCTTCACAAGATGTCGGGCAGGTTTGAAACATCATACGGCGATAGGTACCTGGGTAACTGTATTCTTATACAGTCAGTGACTTGGACAGATACAAATAGTAGTATATGGACAAATATATAGAGAAGAAAGGTTACCTGTCACTACAATAGTGGTGCGTGAGGCCTGGCAGCGAGTCGGGCGCGCGCACCATGCCACAGTCGCTGCCGCTCAACTCCTTACTCTGTAACAACACAAACACTTACTTTAACATATCATTATTATATAGAGTATGTTACCCCTTCCTCTACATACGTCATTCTGATAAGAAAAGCATGTCTTTCGACGTAAGAGGATTACCAAACAAAGAGGTTCCGAACATGGCGCGAGTGATGTTCACTAAAGTGTAACTAAGTTAAAAGGTTTGTAGTGTTTAAACGGAAAGACAGAATTCAAAATAACGTTCTTTATGAAAATAAGAGCGTCAGTTTATAAGAACAGCAACGTACTTATGACTACTCACACACTTAAATAGGTTAGCTTTAGGTGCAATATTTACTAGAATATTTTGTAATCCAAATGGCGATAATTGCTAGACAATATAATTTACAAAATAGTTTATGGCTTAAGAATTATTTCTCGAATATTTTACTGCTATCAATACATATCTGTTGCTCAATTTTAAATCGGAATGCAACCTTTACGGAAATATTAATCAGTGCACTATGATTACCGGTATCAGGCTATACATTTACTGCTGACAGACGAAAGGCCGCAAACGAAGGTCGTTTGGCGACAGATCACTCAATACAATGGGAGTTTCAATAGCCCCACTCGATTACAGCTCGATATAACCGCATTCCGACCAAAGAATGTTAGAACACAAAATTATGGAAAGAAGTTCCACTGCAAATAAGCATTGAAAAGAAAATTAGAAATTATATTATCAAAAAGTTTCGTTTCAGCCTCTGACCCTCTGTAAAATGCTCCGCATTACACGGCATTTCAGTACTTTTATTTTACCCATAATGACGGATTAAAAATGTTCTGATAGTAATTTTCTCAAAGTCAGCTTTCCGAATGTGTAATCAGCCCGCAGCCATACATAAGCACCATCGTTATAGACTTTTAT
This sequence comes from Helicoverpa assulta, assembly GCA_963856015.1. Lineage (NCBI taxonomy): Eukaryota > Metazoa > Arthropoda > Insecta > Lepidoptera > Noctuidae > Helicoverpa > Helicoverpa assulta. The sequence continues at coordinate 14,228,954 of CAWLCW010000023.1, forward strand.
AGCTCGTTCATCTCACATTATCGTTCTATAACTGGTACTTCTGATATTCTAATATCAGCTACACAGTTGCAATGCCACAGGTATCTGTATCACGACATTACGGCACATTACACCACATTACCGCACATTACTGCTCTTATTCATACCGTTGCCATGGCAACGCACTCAACAGGCTATTACCAGCCAGTGAAGTAAATACTGAGTTATATTCATGTGCGCCTAATGCACTATTGTACAATGAATTGAAATTGAAGCTGTTTCCTCGTTCTAAGGAAATTACTTGACACGTCTCGATAAAAACCGAACAAGTCTTGCAGATCTTACAATATAGCTGATTAGCATGAATCCTTTCCATTGTTTTGCTGATGAATAACAGCGTTCAATACCTGCCAGTTTTCTTCGGGGACTTTTGGCTTGAAATTATTTGTATCTAGCTTTTTCTTGCCGTTTCACCTTCATCTCAATTTGGCATACTAGGAAATATGGCTTATGATATTTACAAATAACGTAACTTGCTCTAAGGCCTAAGAATATCTGAAATGTATTTAAGGGATTCAGATTACCCTCCACAACCCTCCTAAAGAACTTGACCTTTTCATAATATTAAAAGATGAGATAATATATTTTAAAACTCCATTATCATCCATTACAAGACATTACGAGGAGTACACTGAGTTCATTCAAAGCTTTCATAGTATCCCATGATAAACAAACACCGTTGTCTTACCGTTGTAATTACCGTCCCCACGTAAATCAATTTTAAGACAATGGAGAACCTTTTAAAAGATTATTTTATATCTAAATTATTCCAAAAGGTTCAGTAACTGTTTATTTTAAAAGGTTAATGACAAAACTTTGCCCTTAAAAAGTAAGGAGAAAATAATGGCTCAATCCCAGTACGAAAACACACCTTCGAAAAAAAACGCGAAAACTGACCTTGAATAATAAGAAAAACATTTTCTTACTAAGTATTCATTAACCTTCACTTAGTAGGTATTCACTTTAAAAAGAAAATAGAAGAATCTGCTTTGTCCGTGCACCTTACAACTTAATTATAATCTACTGAAGTAGCAACACTCGTAAAACTCAATCCTGTGTAAATACGTGAAGAATGTTGATAGGGTTGTGTTTGTGCGTGACGTCACACATCCCGTCGGATGCCACAAATAAACTATGTTGTGATTCCGGTATCCGCTCCTTGTTTAACGTTCACATGTCGACGTCAAACTGTTTTGTTAGGAATGATATCCTTATTTATTAATTTGTTTTTATGCAAATCCATGAATAAGTTATGTCTATTGTTCATCTGACATTTTCGTATTATTTATGAATCTGTGATCCATCATAACATTAATAATTTGTGTTCTTAGAACTATTACCTAAGAGAAGACCCTTTATTGCAAGTGTGTCTGTCTGTAGAAGCCCTTAAGAGCCGCCATTGTGCTAAGACAAAGACGTTTAAATCACAATTAATGTAATAAGCCGCAGACTGTAGCGACTCAACAAGTCCGCGATTATTGTTCAACTCACATTAAGTAATTAACGTCCCTATTGTTACTGAGACGCTTTAGGCTTCATCGGCTTTAACAGTTTAGCGATCTCGTTCAAAATTTATAGCATCACGAAACAATAAGTTATTCGCTAAATCTACCCCCATATTAAATTCGGTGACTTCGATAAACAAATAGGTGTATAATCCAAAATTTAGAACCCATTAAAGTGTTGTATTGTCTTCACTTATCCAAAATCGAAGTTATTTATTTAAAAGTTAATTTTCGAAAATGCTATATCTGATGAAAAGAAAAACAAAACAATTCAAAGTACCTGTTCCTTCTAAACAGCATACAAGCGAAGACAACAAGATGGCCTAGCTTAGACTACATAACTATGTCTAAGGCAGTAAGGAGGTAAACAGTAAGAAGTTTTAAGGGTCGTTGATTTAAACCTCAGACATAGGAAGACAGTCCCCAGCCGAACATCATAGTTTGATTGTGGAATTTTACGGAGCCTGATCGCAATTCAGCCTAACCAACGGAGACTCGTAAAACTGGGATGGAGGTCACAAGCCCTGCGAGATAAATGACAAAACAGCAATAAAACCAGCTATTAAGTTTAAGTAGGCCAACATTTTTGACTTTGACTTGAAGTGACTTTTAAGTGAACAATATTTCAATCACTAAACAAATGTTTAAAAGCACCACTGGAAAGAGGGAGTGATCAGAAGATCATGCTGACTCTAAAATTAATAAATTGATTACATTACTCAAAAAAGACGAAAATAAATAATTTATCCAGCCACAATGTATTTACAACCATGCTACACAACACAGAGCAGATATCCTGGTGACCCAATTTAGAGTCAAACAAAACGTGCAGCTCTCGTCTAAACAGAGTGTCGGGCTAACTGGCACGGTTGCACGCCTCGGGGAACTGCACACAACGCATCACACCCTGGAGTCATTGTACATGCACTAGCGAAGTTTGTGTTGGAAAAAAACAAATACAAAATACAGATGAAATTGGAACCAAATCAGGACAAAATAAAGAAGACAGGTAGCAGTTATTAACTTAGAATAAGATGTAAACATGTTGATTAGAAGTCAATAATTGTAGTGCAATTTTATTGAAATCAGCAAAATGACACAAACAAGAATTTTCATATTTCCAAAGCAAATAAAATACAGAATTCCCGTATTCAAATTGTCGAAAACTCGTGTCTGTACAACTGCTTACGAGCCGACACACGTCCGTATAAAATATTTAAAGGAAGACGCCATGTTCGGGTGCACTCCGGTAAATGCTCACACGTAAAACTTTAGTGGTTGTGTGCACCTCCTCGTGGACTCGCTTTATGGCCGAATCAAATAGGAATGGAGGCACGGCGCTAAAGGGAATTGGACGACTTTAGAATGGCAATAATGTGAGCAGGAATGTTCCTCACGAATAGTTAAGTGAGAGCGCTCCGCGTTGGAACTTTCATTCATAGATGTCGGAAATGCCGAATATAGACTGGAACAGTAAAAAGACTATAAACTTTGCTGTTCAAGCTCAATTTAAAGTCTGGTTCATCCAACGGGTTATTGAATGGGAGAAGTTACATTCATCCTCAACAGAACCTAATCCAGCCGCTATAACATCCGACCAAACTAACTGGAATTAGTGCCAAGCTTTCCTTATTTACCCATCATATAAGAGCTATAAACGTATCGAATGATGGCCAATTGATGATATCACAAGCGTCGGACCCTCTCCGGACCCTCTCCCTCCGCACTAATGTGTGTGAAACCTTAATAGCATTAGATCACCCTCATAATTTCATTAGTTGTTTGTTAGGGTATATTAATATTATTGCTTTACCATCTGTTGAACGTTTTCGTTGGGGTTTGATGGGAGTTTTGAATATTATTTTATGGATTCATTAATCATTAAGTTGCCTGTCGACGGACGTGATTGAGTTTCTTAAAGTACTGGAACTGATACATTATAAAAACATGAGAAAAGCTATACTTTATTTGATTTAATAAATACGAAGGCTCTGTTAGTTTAAGAGTTTTAGCTTTAGAAACTAAAGATCCTTAAATTCTATTATTGTGATGGTTAACTGGCCCATTAATCAAAGAAGGCTTTATGCTACTTTTCCCCCGGGACGCAAGCGAAACCACAAGAAAACAATAAGTATTCGTAAAAGCTGCTACTGGATTGTTTCTCAAGGATGAAATGTAATTTGTATCCGTTTGAAGAAATAAACAATTACGTACTTCAACTGGGAACCTTGTATACTTGTATTGAAGAAATTCCAGCGAGCTTACGACCTGAGATAGCTGATAGTGGTGCGTTCGTGCACGCACGCGACGTTGCGCAATCACCAGACAATAACTTCTTATGATTTGTCTACCCTCGGCGTAAGGTCGTCTGCGTATTCTTTTGTTTTAAGGTTCTGGAAGCTCATAATATAGCATTATTTATGTAATGAAGACAACGTATAATCGCAATTAAGGCTAATCGTAATAAATTAAAATTAGCTCGCCTGAACGTGGACAAGCCCAAACAAGCGATCGCCAAGTTTCAGCATTTTTACGATCGGCGCACAATTAACAACTGTTCCGAACAATTATTTCTTTATCTTTATAATGCCTGTTTTTATCGTTCGTACGCGGCTCGATTTATTTCACTTGCCCGAATATTTTAAGTGTTTTATTACTGGGTAATTATTTCTAGGCTTTCTGTCGGCCCTTTGTGCCACGAACGCTAGCTTTGGTACTATTTTAGTTCGTGGTATTAAATCATAACCATGGACCGTAATAGTTTTGGTACAAATATGAATTATGCGCCCTAGTTACCGTGATGGTCTAGCCTGGAGGAACATTGTGAATTTAAATCCCGTTTCATATTTAAGGTCGGTGGTAATGTATTCGTAGATTATTGCCTAAGTTGGATTAACTCGGAATGCGCTAGGATTGTACGCGGAGTAGTGTAGCCACAGGAGACCTGGCTTACATTGATATGACCTAAGTTTATGAGAAGTTACGAGTGAGAAGGACTAACAACGCGCTCCGAGTTCTGTTGTTGTGATATGTTAATGAATTAGAAATATAATAATTTTGTCAGTTTTATGTAAGTATATGAGGAGGCAGATGTGACATTTACCCTCGTGGTACTTATCATACACCAAAAACATTTAAATTCAGTACCACAGCGAGTTAATTATATAATAGGTGACGGACCTACCAATTAATTTACGTCTGATAGGCAGCAAAAATCCCATTAATGAGATTAATGTTAACATTGTTACATCTATTTTACTTAAATATTCAGTAGGCGGCCTTTATAAAATCTGTGATTTTCAAAATTTCACGGCCGACCTTCAGAACAATATTTGAGTAAGGAACATTTAATACAATTAGCAGTAGCACTGCAGATGTGTATCTGGGAGCATATTTATTAGTTGCGTGCGAGCGCGCAGTAGCCGCCAGTCGCGCGATACCGCGCCGAGTCGTACCTACGCATAATGTGCGCACTACTTTTTACTAATTATTGGACACAGGCACGCCATTGTTGTACGCTTTTATTAAATTAGGGCCTTATCGTTGAATAGAAGTTCTGTCTTTTAAAATATGTTTGAACTTTTAAACTACCTCGAATATGCGCTGAATTCGTATTTGAAAAAGAATGTGAAAGTAATTTGTACACCGATAACCACCTTTTGGACAGCGCTATTTGTTTATTTATAAAGCTTTGCTGGCCTAAGCTAAGCTAAGCTAAGCTAAGCTAAGCTAAGCTGTGGTGGCCTAGTGGGTAAAGAACCAACCTCTCGAGTATGAGGGTGTGGGTTCGATTCCAGGTCAGGCAAGTACCAATGCAACTTTTCTATGTTTGTATGTACTTTCTAAGTAATCTTAGACACCAATGGCTGATAAAAAGGTGAAGGAAAACATCTTGAGGAAACCTGGACTATATAGTCTGAAATCACCAACCCGCATTGAGCAAGCGTGGTGATTAATGTTCAATATTGCTCAATCCTTCTCCGTGTGAGAGGAGGCCTGTGCCCAACAGTGGGACGATAAAAAGGCTGTAAGAGTAACAGTAAAGCTTTTTTATTTTTTGATTACAGCAAATTTTGGTTAATATTTATAGAGCTTACTTATATATATCTCGAACATTAAATAAAAAGAGCCTTATCCGAATTTAGCGTTTCAATCAATTTAACGGGGAACAGGGGTTATTGACTTATCAATAGACCCAATCCCTTAGGCTTGTGAAAACCTTCCGACTACCTGCCAAATATTTGCAACCGATATCAAGGACCTCACAGCCAATCACAGCTCTTCAGAAATACAAATCCAAACTAGGCACTTAGAAGTGTAAAATGTCGTAATATTTCATGTGAATTCCGTAGGGGTTAGGGCTGGCCTACATGCCGCGGTGGCAGTGAACACATCGGCCACGTTTTCTATCAACATGTAAACGGACGATGAATTCCATTCCACTGCGTCCCTCGGGACACCGTGACTTGCATGTGTGGGGCGGGGTCACACTTGCAGCGGGGATTTTTTAGTTTATTTATTTTGTAATATTTTAAAATACTAGCTTCCGCCCGCGGCTTCGCCCGCGTAGAGTTCGGTTATATCGCGTTTCCAAGAGAATTCTTCAATAGTCCGGGATAAAAACTATCCTTTGTCCTTTCTCAAGGTCAACTCTATCTTTGTACCAAATTTCATTAAAATCAGTTCAGTGGTTTAGACGTGAAAGCGTAACAGACTGACAGAGTTACTTTCGCATTTATAATATTAGTAGGGATTATTAGCAACTAGAAATACAATATCACATGGAATTACTCATGGATAGATTAAGTAATTTGAATGTTAGGCGATAACACACGGCACCGCACACCGCCGCGGTAGGCGGTGAAGCGGATCTCATGTCGCATTGACCTGTATTAAATCCGCTGATGCCTAAAGGCTGATTTACATTGAGTCAGTAACTGACGTCAGTGTAGGCGCCGAAAACTGACGCGTGCTATTTACACGAACTATTACAGTCACTGTACTGACTTCAAATCAATTTACACGATGGCAGTGCCGGGTCAGCACTGACTTGTCAGTGGACTGACGTCAGTTACTGACTCAATGTAAATCAGCCATAACACACGTACACCGCCTGACCGCGCGTTCGAGCGGTGCTCTTTTGTTCGAGCGCCACCGCCCTCCGCGGCGGTGCGCAGTGCCGTGTGTTAATCGCCTTAATAAGCTTAAAAGATGAATTAGCAAGACCTTTTTATTGCAAGTCTACCAAAATTAAGTAATTAAATTTAAACCTGATATTAAAATCATAAAATGTGCACTATAAATCATTCCAAAAAAAGTAAGGCAGACATTAAAATTCTTAAGTAATTAATTTATTCCTATATAATATAATCCTTCATTATGAATTCTAATATAATTTACTATACAGATGTCAGATTGAGTAGCGTCATATTTCATGTGGAATAACTTTGTAGCGGCATCGGCTGTGACGTCACTCGTTAACATTAACATAAGCTGATTGAATATGGACGTGGCAGTACAAATGTCAGACCACTATATGTTGACCTCCCATCACGTCTAACTCAGTAATTTTACAGTAAGTTCCATATTATGTTAGGTGACAAGATATACTGGCCACTCATTACTGGAATTAGTCGTAGGCTTAAGATGTAATTAAGCTAATTGCTTTCTTTAATGTACTGTTGGATTAGCTTTTGTCTGAGTACTAAGTGTAATGTGTTTGTTTGCTTATAATTTACAAAATGCAATTTCGGCGTGGGCAATTTTGCAATCCATTAAGAATTACGTGATAGTGGGATTTTATTTACTTAAATCATTATTTGAAGCGTAGAGGTGATGTATGTACAAACTTCCCTTTCATGTTATCTTTTATATATACTCTACATTTTTGTGACATAAAATCGCAGTTAGTGGAACCACCTCCTGCGGCCTGCGGCCAATATCGGACATTTATCGCGCGGCTTTTTGTTTGCCAGTCAGTACTCCTGAACACGAAACGCTCACGTTTACTCACATGAAAAACTGCGAAAATCCACCGTTCGAATAGGCAATTGTGTTGAGCACAGCCAGCAAATAAAATTGAATGTCAACTATTTTCTTGGTGGAAACTTATTAATTCATATTGGAATTTACGTACCTGTAAAAAGACTAGTAAAGTCTGTTGTAACTGTAAAACCTTAAGGCTAAGGTATTTCTTGTACCCTTTCCACGAAAACCTCGAAACAATTTAAAAATAAACGAAACAAAACAATAAACATTTGTATAAACAGGCAGGAGCGTGTTTCATTATAATTTAAACAGTCGTAATAATGGGAATGCCGTCTGAAAGTCACTTTCATTCAGAGCGGGACGGGGTCTTGGGAGCCAGTAGTGTTAGGAAAGGGATGGGAGATGGATTGGCGTGCGAGCCGGCAGTATCGCCGAACAGCAGGGTTATTTAATTACGGGGACAGCGGGACTGAATTCCTGCGCTAGAAAGTGTTCCGCTGTCAACTTCTACCGGTGAACTGATTCTCAGTTATAGAGGTCACGGGTGCGGAGTGTGTTGTCGTCTCCGATAGGTTAACGATTGACACAGTGTTGGAATGTTTGTATACTTAATTATCTATGATTTATTAGTATGTTCTTTTGGAAACCAGCTAGCTAATTGGTTAGAGCAATATTTTACTTTATGCGTTCAAAAAGTTATGAATCAGAAGTTTAATGAGTCTAAATATCATAAAAAGAAGTAAAAAGTCGACAATAAAATATGCAAATATATGAAAAACTGGAACAGTGCGTTAAAAACGAAAGGTTTAAAATAAAAAGAGCAGTAAAGTTTTATGGTAAGGAGTGCTTTATCTAAACAATACGCTTCGACTAAGTTATGGACAAACAGGGTTGCCAAATTACATTTGAAGATTAGAAAAGAAAAATAAATGTTTATGACTCCTTTCAAAGGCTGTCTGCTTAATAACTACTATATAGGGTAAATTATGTATGGTAATTACAATATCTTTGCGATCTAAATAGTGCAGTATTACATTATGTCAAATATATACGAAAGCATTCATAATAATTCATCGTGCAACAATCACAACCAAAAAGACAATTTCTTCGTATTGAATAATTTCAAAGGCATGAATAATTCATATGAAATCAACAATATGTCATACATAACACACACATCCACGAGACGAAGAAAGGTAGAAACATTATCTGAGAGTCATCGTGACACATTTCTTTGTCGGGCATTTTAAATAAACAATGGCGTAAAAAACCATGCTAATTTGTTTCCTTCCTTTGTTTCAGGGAACTACGCACAATAGGTAAGTGTATATTTGTCGCCTTGTACGATTTTACCTCATGAAACTTATTGCCAACTTATTTGAATGAACAGACTAACCGGCGTGACGTTTTCATGTCTCGTAAGATAATGAGGATAAGGTGGACTTCAGATTGATACAATTTTTTTTTAAATATTTCTATACATGTTATAAGCTTTTAAATATTCGGCAACCCTATCGGTGTAGGTTGCAATAAATCGCGCGTTATCTGCGCGTGCGGGAGCCGTGCTCGCGCGCACTAAACACCTTAATTGCCAACTCATTCATTCAACATTTTCACCAAATTCCAAATCTTTTTAAAAACAAGTAAATAATCCATTTAATCGCCCCTTAAAACTATTGTCCTTAAATGTTTAATTGTACCAATATCTTTCATCTTAAACGATTTATCACCATTTGGTGTGAAATTATTGTCCAATGCATTCGATGGCCGTCAGATAAAATGGTTTATACTAAAGCATTTCATAGTGTACCTACAAGGTTTGCCAAAAAGCAAAAACCACCAGAAAATGTTACGAGTGTTTAATTAACTTTTACTAAATTCAACTACGCTATATTAACTGAAACACAACTTAATCTTTTCAACAAGCAATCAAAACTAGGTGCCGGCGACCGAACTCAACGACTAACTTCAGTGTGAAATCCAACAATTTAATTACACAACAGTCCGGGGCAGCCGCGGTTTCAATCGAAGTCGGACCGACCCGGCCGACCGACCGACCGGATCGGACGGACGAGAGCAAAATGCACTAGATTATAGACCGCTCAGACAAGCACGTGACAAGAATTAGAATGAGAGAAATATGACCATCATGTCCCATGTTGTTTGTGGGGGTTTAAATAACATTGTTGTCTTAAGTTAGACGTATCCTGGCTAGGGCATTTTAACCCTAGAGGGTTGTATAGCTTCTAATTCCACGTACTTATAAAAAGTACGGTACGTATGTAAAAATGTTGTTTTCCATTCAGATGGTAAAGTATCTATAAGGTAAGGTAAGTATCTATATCTATCATCCTTGGGCTCCAAGCCCAAGGATGATAGATATAAAACTGTATGTAGGACAAACTAATCTGACTTTGTGAACACGTGCAGAGAGCTCTGTGATTTATGATGTGGACTTTTTGTTACTTTCTCTGTTGCTGAGGTACGGAATTTGAATGTAGCTGAGTGTTTTAGTTTTTCGGCTTCGAATCCGTCTGACAATATGCTCACCCTCTACTTATAAAATAAACTTACTTTTGTAAGAACACTTTTGTATAAATCTTCAGAAAATGTGAAGCCCTTGAATTTTATACGTAGGTAAAGCGGATAAATTCTTTTCTCCGAATATAATAATAATATAAAACATTTTTGAAGTGTCGTTAAGAGCGTTTACCTGTGTCGGAGCCGACAAAGTTGAGAGTTGTCGGAGTTTCCCTCTCGCCGTAATCATTAGAGCGTCGAAGCCTTCAGTTTTATCTCGACTCGGAGGAGTTCCGACACTTGACGCGCTCTTCCACAACTATTGGCGTAACTCTAATCTTTACGTTTGCTGTCCAAAGTGCTCCGTTATTTCCAAATCTAGAAGTACTTTTTTTAAGTTAATTGGTTTGTGACTTACTTTGATTTTAACATCTCGGACAAAAATATGGTTTTATATAATAGTCAAATTAACCCTCTTTGGCAATTTGTTCTATCTCGTGTAGAAATGGGCAATATCTGCGAACTGTGACTCAAGATATTACAAAAACTGAATCAAGACTTTTATGAATTATAACATCAAATTGCATTCAACAATTTCTTGTTAAAGAAAATCGTAGTTCCTTTTTTTTTAACGACGTCAAAAATCATCAAATGACCCCTCCCACTGTGGGTTAGCAGCGGTGAGGGAGTGTCAGACTCTTACTGACTAAAAACCTTCGTGTTCCGTCGTAGGCCTTTTATGTACCAGGGCCGCGGTAACTCTTTCGAACAATCCCGCAGAGTTCGTTCTTCCTGGAACATTCTTTGCGAAGAACCTCACATTCCATCAAATAACCGTCAACAAATCATCAACCAACAAAAAAGCCAAACCCATCATCCCAAAAACAAACTAGTGCTGTTCCTTAGTCAGTAGGGAGTTCATAACATATGATTACCGCGAGTTAGACCGGGAGCCGGGACCGCTTAGCGCGGCTAATAATACCGCCGCCGTATTGATAGCTTTGCCTAAACACTTCGCTGCTTTTGTTTATCGCAGCTACTCCTCTTTGATTAATTGCTTCAATTTGATTTATTCGTTTTTAAGTGGTGTTATGGGTCTTAAATTGTTTGGGGATTCTTAAATTATACGTGTAGGTGGTGGTTTTAAATCTATTTTAAAATAAGCTATATACAATGCCTTCTCGCGTATACATTATGTTTACGACGCTGTTATTAAACAACGCTTTTTATAATACCCGTTTTTTCCAACCGGTATGTAAAACATAATAATTTAACAGAAAATGTCACATTGATATGGTATCACCCGTCCAGAGCAGATAAAGCGATTCACTTTGCGATTATGTACTTTTTATTTTCTTTAAAACTATGAATTACCATAATTATTGTCACCGCACAAGTCGTACTATTATTTTAACTGCTTTAAATTACTGGAGGTTGGAACCGAACCCGCATAATATCCGTCAACTACCAGAGACGGGAGGAGACAAAATTAATTACAATAATGACAGTGGCATTTCACGTCACGTCGTATGAAACCAGATGAGACTAATGATAGTTTTAATGATAAGCTGTCCAGTTCTCTAATCTATTGATATTATGCGTTAGAATGATGTAAAAAATCCGGTAAAACAGGCTAGCATAGCTGTGACAGATAGGGACGACTTTTCTGCGCATAGCTCCCGGTCTAACAGTGGCGAAACATCATTGTAATTTTTAATAAAAATATTATCATAGTGTATTATTATGCTAGACATTAAAGCTACCTAAGTCCTAGGCCCATTTTTTGTTTTAATGAAACGTGCACAAATAACATTGTCACTATATGCAGCAAGTACCAGGGTACCAGGAGCGCACAGGAGGTAAACACTAAATCATCGCTAATGTTACCTGCACTAAACGTGTGCAGTGTACACAGCAGATATTAAACTTGAGCTCGTAATAATATTAGATATTACGTTATTAATAGCTCGAGAGGAGCTGTGGTTACGTTTAATAATGATGCAGTTTGTTGGTTTCCTGGTAAACGTTACAGTGTTGTTAGAGGTCTTGCGTTCAATTTCTAGGTCACTTAATTCTATTTAATATCACAGTATGCGTTGGGCCTGAAACTCTGAAATATGTGTGTCGAAGAAAAAATCATATACAGACAAAGATAAAGGAGTGTAGCAGTTTTGTTGAGAAAAAATACGCATATTAGTATGGTTTTCCTTACCCAGAGCGGCGCGGAGGGCTGCAGCTGCGAGGCGAACGCCATTCGGAAAGCATCTCCCACCAGCGAGTTAAGTTCCTCCGCCTGCAACAACATAAAACGCACATTACTACATGGATTTATACTCGGACTTAATGCTAATCTTAGAAGACAATCCTGCCAAATATTTCAGATGTAGAATTTAGTTAGAGGGGTAAAATTTTAAGTTTAATTATTTAATCAGCAGTAAAAAAAGAAGAATACCAGGTGATGTTGTGCATTATATCCAATCTACTCCTAAAACTATTAAAAGAACTCCTGAAAAATATAAAAGCTCCAGTGCTATTAACACGAGCTGCAGAACAAGAGCTTATAACGTTACACTAGATGGTGAACAACAGCTATTACTATAAACAAGGCATAACATTTTTCCGAAGGCTGAGCGGCAAGTTTTAAGTGAGTCTGCGGTATTGCGACCACTACCGCACCGCACCCGCCGCTACTTGCGCCCCGCGCCACTCGCGAGGCAACGCAGAAGTTTTACGACGCAGACAAATAGCCTGTTACGTTTACGAGTGCAGCGCTGCACTTTTATTTTATTTTAGGTACTTGTTTCAGCAGTCGCTGGTACTTGTAACTTAGAACAAAATAGTGAAGAAAATTATTCACAACGTATTCGGTGGATAAAGGTTTATTGGCAAAGTTTAAGTATGATATAGACTAATTAGTTTTAAGACAGACGTTTTAAGAGCTCGAACTAAGTCATCTACTAAATGAATCACATTCTTATTTAAGTTAATTCATGATGTTTGAATATTTTTTAATACATATTAAAAAAGATAATGACCTTAATGACTACATTATTCAAAAAATATGTTTTCCAAATATAATAGAAGTCAACCTACTGTATTTCACCTGCACTTGTTTAAAGCACTTCGTACAACGGCAGTGAAGCTCCTATAGGCATTGCAATATTAAAACTAAACGCCGCCGTCTACGCGAAGCCTGAGAGATGTGCACTATTATAGAAAGTCGGAGCGAAAGTCGCAGGAAGCCGCCAGTCAATGTACTCCAGTTAATCGGAAAGTCTGGGATCCCGGTAACATTGTCTGCACAACTGTCAATAGCGGAGATATTACATGAGCGATATTAAAATGAGGTACGGATGAAACCACGGAGAATCGTAAATACAAAATTCATTTACTGTCAAACAAACGGCTTTTAATAAATAAAAAAAAATAAACATTGATAAAACATCGTACCTCCCGTTGTTATACCAAACACTTGAGCCCAAATATGATTGTGTTAAAGCAAACATGGAAGTTACTCTGACACCTTGTACGGCTTATAAATACACTTTTGCTTTATTACTTGATTTCAGATTTTATTGTTATAGGCATAAACGTTATTTTTGGTATAGTCTGAATGTGTTCCAAAAAAGTAAGTTTTGTGGGTGTGACCGATATGTGAGAGTGATAGCCGTCAGGCGCCCACGACAAAGATTGACGACTGAGCCCATTACACAGCGAAAGCTAAGCGAGTTATGCCCGATTCGTCATTTTAGTGATTTGGCATCCATAAAAAACGTGTACCGATTTGTCATTCGATAAAATATTTTATTTTGCTTAGTCCCAATTGGTCATCCGTACTTTATTTTGTAAAAAGTACTGTCAACAAGAAAAGCTTTACAATATTGTATTTTTTTTTTATTTATGTTGGTTATGTTTTTTTTCCAAATATGGCAAGACGCTATTAATAAAATCGCGATTTCAACGGCGTCACACAACGCACGGCCAAAACCAAAATACCAAGATCGCATAAATCAGATGAGTAATATACCAATTAACGAGTGTCCATGGAACTGCCAACCATGTACTAGGACCGCATAACTTACAGGAGTATAGCAGTCAAGAGTGTCACGATTTTACGATATATAAAATCAGGTAATAAAACAGAAGCCTTTTGTTTTCTAGAAAGAGACAAAATATAGAAGAAGGGGCAAAGTATGGTCCGGTTTCTATTGTTTTGTGTAAGTAACTATTTACTATTATCGGTATTAGCAAAAAAACATGTGGTGTAAATGCATTATTAGTTGGTTGTTGAGTTAGTAAAAATGAATGTTTGCATGTGAGTTAGTATAAATTAATACCGGAAAAAACAGTAAATAGCACAGTTTGGGACCAAAACTTAAGCACATTTAAATGGATAAAATAAAATAAATATATGGATGGTAATTGTCTACTGGTAGAGAACGCCTAAGGCGTTAAGTCCGCCGTTGTACAATGTGCAAAAAGTATTTTAAATAAATAAATAAATAGTAAGAACAAGAAGTTTAAGAAGATAATTGAACTGAAACGTTCTGTTTATCCGAACAAGGTCCAATTAAAAAAAAAAAAAAACTGCAGTATGTGCAACACAACTGCTGACTAGATTCAAATTATTTTTGTTAATTAAATTTGAAATTTATTTTCTAGTTTGTGAATATTTTTATGTATACAATCTCTTTGTCAGTTATGGGCTCCTGGTACTTTTGTTACCGTTACAAAAAGTATCGAGTCACATTTTCGGGTTTATAAAATGCCCATGTTGTCTTCACCTGTGTTTTAATGTAAATTTTATTATATTTATATGAGAGCTATTAAAACCTTTACCTACATCGAAGTTTTTCATTTAAAATTTCTTCTAACACTTTCATTTCTGACGGTACTCTGCTACGTGAAATTTTATGCGGGTGACGAAACGGAACTCAAAATTTAAATATTAAATTATTTATTTTGCTCGAATGACCAATCGGGATTTGGTGTATGGAAAAAATAGTTGGTGACCAATCGGTACTAATGACAAATTGGGAATAACTCAGCTAAGCTACGCTAGCCTAAATAACCTTCCAAAAATATTATAATATTAAATTGGATAAAACCCAGACACCTAAGTACTGCTAAAACAAACTTTATGAAAATGAAGCACATTTTGCAGTTAGTTCTAAAAACTTAAATTAGTTGACAGAAACAACAATTAGCTCTAAGTGAAGAAGACAATTTAAATGAAAAATCACGTAATTTGCTAACAGAACTCGCTGGATTCTGCTAAAATCCCAATTTACGGAGAGATTTGTTACTTTAGAGATGTGTTATAGTCTCTTGACGGAGATCCACGCGGCTCCCTGGCGCCATGTTGTTTTATATCTAACATTCATATGTTTTGTTTGTTTTCTGTATGACGTTATTTACGTATCTATAGCGCAGCCTTAGAAGTATGTGAAGCCCACAAAACAAAGCTATGCCATACCTTGAGCAGAGACTTCATAGCAGAAATATGAGAACAATCGACGTATAACATCGTAGAGTAACGGGACTCGAGACCACTTGAGACCATGGACAAATTACACCATATTAACTTGGATAGCTCTGTTCTACGATCGTAAACTATGGATGGATAAACCACTGTTAGTTTTATAGTAAGAGAAAAATTGAGGAGCCTTTATTTTCAGTCCATCATGTTTGTTTGAAAACAAGCACGGTATTGTGGATGAAGATTTATTTACAAGAACTTGAACCTTATAACGTCGGCCCTTCTTTTAGATCTCATAAAATATTTTCGTATGTAAAATTTGGATCCGATCTGAAAGAGTTTTGTAAAAAGGACTACAAAACATGCCTTCATAACAAAGTAATAAGTTTTAAAAAGTTGTCGGGTTATTATCGAATTGCTGTCAAGAGTTGCGTGAAAGTAACTCTCACTCATTATCATGGATTAAATTAGATACAAGCCTTATTCTTGAATAACTTCATTAACCAATTGAAAACCCAATTGATCACCGAAACAATTTGTCTGACAGAAAAGCTATCAACGCTATGCTACTGATTGTCTATCTTCCATACAACGATATGAGCATCACATTCATGAAGCCCTCGGTTATGGGGGCATATTATGTGATCGCACGTAATCGTGTCCACACGTTAGGGACGTTTGTTCATCGATATCGATGTGCCTCTACAGCTAACGGCACGTCACTAGCACACGATCGTATCGCTTTATTTGATGGCACATAACATCAACGTTAGTCGGAAATCAATGGATAATTCCCTACTAAAACTGTTTGCATGATATCCCGGAACAACAAATTTTGTATTCTGCGGTCGAAACGGATTATACGATTGTCTGATTTGAACCTAAAACTGTTTTATGCCTGTGTTTGTTTATCAGTGAATCATTTATTATGTGTTGTTTACAATACAGGGAATGTTTAGGTTAGGTTAGTTGTTAGTTAGGTTATCTGTATTCTGAAAATGATAGGGAAGTATGAAAGTAAACAGAGATTCGCTGCTATAAATAGAAGCAGTTAATTAAAGGCGCCGAGGCTCACCGCAGTCGGTTCGGCTGTGGAGTTAATTCACAACGTCTCACATAAAGCTAGGACGTGTCTTCGCGATGTTCTAATGATACATCGAGTCAGAAGGTGCATGCGACACAAGTCTGAGCAGTATTAGGGATCATTTCAACAAATTATTGCGAGTTAGATCTTCATAAATAATGTAAGTCTTTAAGAAAGGGGTTCACGCCTAAAAAATGAATGGATTTTTGTGAAAGACTTGCTGAAATAAATTCACTTCTAAGATCGATAGATAGACGAATGCTGCAAGTATGGAAGAGGAATACTGGGCCGAACACAAATTAAATTGGCAGTGCAGAGGATGATAATGAAGATCTGTGTTTTTACGTTTTTTAAGCTTGTCAAACTCTTATTCGCGGTGTTGTCCTTCTGTATTACATTGCTAAGTGTGAGGTCGTGGCCGCGAGTCAATCTGTGCGCATTGAGATTAACACGTTTCTGCGAGTTGTTCCGCTATTGACTGCTAATTAACTCGCTTATTTTAGCTAATTAACACCGTTGGAGCCTATTGATCTGTCAAAACGAGTGGTTATGGAGTCTAGGTAACTGTATTTTATGACGTAGAGATTAGAGTTCTTGTTCGTTATGTTTGGTGTATTTGCAGATCAATAATTTAGAGTTTATTTATTTACCAACCAAATAAGCGTGGAACAGAAAAAGCGGGTTAGAGGAAAGAGGTGCTAGCTTAGTCTACTTAGTTAAAACTTTTTGAATGAAATAAAACGTATTTTTGTCATTGTCGAAAGATACGAGAAAGATGTTTTCACAACACTTATTATTCCTTCATAGGATTCATCAAGCCCATAATTATCATTGTTACTTTATCAGATGCTAACACATGAGCAAAATGAACACTTAATTATCCTACTTGACGAACTGCATTCGATTAACTTGCCCTATTAGCATACATACGAAATTAACATTAGATAGGTACATATCGGACGGAATGTTCAGTAATCATTCGACAGAAAGTCAAAAACAATAATTTCTCATCACGTTATAAATTATTGGTAGCAAAACTTGATTATGATAAATGTATCAACGTAAGTGCATCATAAAAAACTGATTAATCGATAGCAGATTGATAGATTATCGGTAGCCGATAATCGACTAATATATCACTCGGAAACTTCAAAGACGGCGGCAACGATATTAATCGAAGACATGACGTTTTCTGTGTAATTGTATGACCGTTAGTAGGAAGAAATGAGTGGAGTTGGATAACAGCAATGTTTGTTCGTCTCGAGCGTGTCGCCGGTAGCAGTCGCCTAACGATCGGTTGCGGCCGAACAACTGCGTTATAATTGCAAGCACGCCGACTCGCCCTCAGGGAGAGCTGTGCTGCACCAACCAAGTGCACACCCACACACTCCTATCTCCACTCAATAAGGTCGATATTAGCTTGTCTTGAATGTAAAGCTTCTTGGGTAAATTGGCTCAATTTTCAAAAGCATGTAATTATATAAATAAACAGTCTCGGCCGCTAGGTCTCAGTGACAGGATAATTTTCTAGTTCGCAGGAAACTGACTGCAATAGCTGCTATAGAGAATAGAAGCGAATGCATTCACAAACAATTAGCTTCCTTTTCCTGTAATTTCCTAGTCGTGATTTTGCATAAGTCTTTTCAACGTAATTTTATATCATTTGCGTGGTCTTCTATTGTTTGTATACTCAGATAATAATATTATCTGAGTATACATATATAGACAAATTGTAAAGATTGCTGTATTTTATGGTCCTTTAAAAGAACCCATTTAATGTAGGTATGCCATACTTCCAACTAGCTACCTAGAAGACTATTCGGAAGTGATTTTCTTTCATAATTTTACAAACTAGAATCGAGCTAACAAATAAATATCAACCGAAACAAAAACCTACAAATAAATAGAACAACTGTCACGATGCACACAATTATCCGTAAAAGTGGAAAACATTCCTATTCACGTGTCTCGCCTGAAATTCAATTGCCTGGCAAGCTGGCGTGCGTCAGTACGAATGTATGTGAAGGCATCACACATTTACCACGTGGCTCTAATGTAATAACACGGCCATTTAGGCACGGTTTGGCACAGCGAGGCACGGTACGATGCGGGGCGGTGCGGTACGGTACAATGTGGAGCCATACGGTACGGACGCGTCGTAATGTTTTAATTGTCCGCAGAAACCACAACGAGCGGAAGTGGAGCCCCCTGCGAGATACGACGGCACACTGAACTCGGTAATACAGCTGTGGGCTTCTTTTCAACTGTTAACTAAGAGCCCCCGCAGACCACAGACTTTTTATCGGCCGATAGTTTGGTCGGGCTCTTAATCAGTACGCAGATGTAGACAAGTGCGCACACTATGACGATTTGGTATCGGCCGATAAACAAGTTTGATGGGCTTCCCGATTCAATTCAAACTAATCTGTCGGCAAACTATCGGCCGACCGTATAATCAGTATTGGCTCCCTACCACACGCGCACACTTGACGATTTTTTAGTCCGCCGACTAAGCCGATAGTTTAATTCGCTCCGAGCTTTGACAGCGAATGGTCGGTCGCGCGTGTTTTGTAATTAATTTGACAATTAATTTGACAAGTTGGTTGAAGCTAGTTAGGCTCATTCGATAAAAGGCGAAAATTTTTTTCGGATAATCGAGTAATTTGGAATGCATAGTGTAAAATTTTCCATTTAATACTATCACTAAAGATAGGATGCACCCAATACTCTCGGGCTCTCTTTTTAATTTTCCTTCTCCGGTGTATGAGAGCAATAATAACATTTCTATGCAATGTTTTATTAATTTTCATTGTGCGGTGCGACCACTCTTTTCACCAGTTGGTTAGAAACTAGCAAATAGTCGGCAGACTGTTGCGATAGTCTGCGCTCTCATCACCGACTAAACTGTTTAGTTGGCTCGGTGTGCGTACTAGCAGGCCAACCCGACTAAACTATCGGCCGATAAAAAGTCTGTGGTCTGCGGGGGCTCTAAATAAACGCGTTTATTTAACAATGGTTGTATGAATATAGCCTATTGGTTTATAGGTACTTGAAAATCTACATGAACATCGTTACTGTTAACTTTGTAAGAATCCTGCGGAAACGTAATTACACAAGTGTACAGGTTGCGCTATCTTTTGATTGATTAAATATTTTAACCAGACGGTTAAAGGATGGTGTTCTTTAAGTACACATTACAATAAATCGCCCATCAAAATTGATTGCCACTTCAATACTAAAGTATCAGTGCATCATCATACCTAAGCTAGTCTCAGCTATAGAGGATTAATGGTACATAGGATATTAAACTGTTGTAAATTACGGGTACAACACGAGACTTGTAAAACATAAAGCTAATAATTACTTATCTTGCAATACGAACGGATATTGATTATTATCGATACAACAAAGATAAAATTTGTGAATTAATATCTGAGAAACAACGTGCATTGCTCCAATGACTATTAGAGAACACCCTACAAGGCGATAGCAATAATCATCAAAGCACTTTCTTTTTTTAAGGACTGCGTAGACTTGTTCTACTGCTAAAGCTATGTATTAAAGCCAGTATCTACAATCGGCGTATCTCACCATCTTAATTACTTAATTAGGCATGCGGCCCGCGCGCGCGCATCCATCATAATGCGGCCCCGCGTGTTTACAACGCTGCCTTCGTAACATTATGTACCACGTACATAAGGTACGTTAGAATTATCTTATTATTCTCGAACTTATCTAAGTAACGGAATTTATTCAATGATTCCAAAGTTTCATCAAATTTAATTGTGCTTTAATCATATTCTGCTCCTTCGAATCAATTTACTTGATACAAACTGCTCCGCAACATATCCCAAAGTCAAGTGAAGCAAGTAATAGCCACTTATCCAACACTCGTGGCGAGATAACTTACAGTGAAGACGCCACTCGCCCATAACGTCCCACTGACGGTCAGCAGCTAATTGATAACGAGCAACAAACTTGATATGGTAAATAGTTCCCAACGCGCTCAAACTCCGGTTAAGCTCGCAAACTATCAGACGTGTGAAGCATTGGGATCGGGAGGTTTCTTTGAGAACAAAGTTGGAACATGTGCGCCACAAGGGTTTATCATAATATCTGTTGTCAAATGTTACGGCTGCTCCGGGATACACCCCACTAACTTTGTGACCCCGATTTACTTTCTTTAGGACGGGATACCAAGTTTTTCAATTGAGAGAAAAATGCTGTTTGTTTTTCGCTCCGTAAATCTCGAAGACGAGACACTTTGGCATCTATCTTCATTAACTGGAATTTTCATCTTGATTTAAAGGATTTTTATAAAAATATCGACATTGTCTTTTATAATCATTGACATAAATTACCATCAATCAAGGAGAATACAGTGAACGAAGCTATAATCGTCTTAATGAGTATACTTAGCGTCAGGCTGCGAAGGTACCAGGGCGACATTAGCATAAAGAGATGTGAACTAATTAGCTATGCGACTAACGGACCGCTAAATGGTGTCGTGTATGTGGTGAGGAGAGACAGAACGATTTGTTTTGATCTCTTTAGTTTCATGGCCACTTAGTATACTACTTATTTATAAGTAACAATCTAATATAATGCTGTTTCCTGTATGTAATTCGTATTTTACTCCTGAACTTGATTTGATGTGATCAACTGCTAGGTACGTTATGTTTGTGAAATACTAAAGGGAAGAGATAGTTAGATTATCAATTTCACAAAGTGATGGAATTAAAAGAAAAAGTCAGACAATTCAACACAGTGGCCAATTGGCTATACACATCACATAAAATCTCGTAGATTATTACAATATTTAAATCCAAAAGTTAATAAAACGTTCAGAACAGCTTACAGTAATTTACTCATCAAAATGTTTCGCCCACTAAAATAATATCAACGGTATAATTATTTTCGGACGTTCATACATGTCAAGTCGTAAGAATATTAATTTTTCGTCTTAATTAATGTAAATGCTCAGTGGATTAGAAACAAACTAGTTTGGATGCCATAAATATTCCATCCATGGTGCTGCGCGTTGGCGCCAACACTCCACACCGCGAAAGGGAATAAAAACTGTGATAAGATTTTTTATAGAGGTATTATTCGATCTCATTTAAATTTAGAGCACTTTTAAACAAGCAGCTTTTCGTAATCAAATCATTTATTGCATTTCATACTTACTGTAAGACAGTAGAAGTTGGAAATACATGATTTCCGCGCATCAGTGCTTCAGTAAGCTATGCAAGCTTCTAAAAACTTGACTTCCATATCTTCCAGAACCACAAACAGGCTACAAAATGCTAAGCAACAGCACACATACACATAAAGCTCGTGTATATACAGGCGTGTGTCTGTGTGCATCCTCAGGCAAGTCGTCCGCATCGATCCGTGGGTAACAGGATTGCGATCGTTTCATTTACATTTTATTCGAGCCGCAAAACACTGCGGTAATTCAATCGAGCGCCGAATGCGTGCGAATTGATAGCGACGACGCGCGGGCGACGCGCGGTGTCTCTACTAGCGGGGAAATCAAGCGTTCACTGATAACACTCACTACCTATATTTTCCCGTTTACATCCCGTGGAACGATAACATATAGGTATAGGTACTTAAAAAGGGTATCAGTGTTTTCATTTTCATCTGTGTGTGTCAAAAAGTTACAGCCAGGTGGGACAAGATAGTTTTGTTTGCAGCAATTTACATGATTTACTTATATGTTTTGCAAGTATGTAATTTTACTTCTGCCAACAATGTTTACTAGCTTGTACTATCGTTAGAAAAAAATTAAGTCGCTGACAGTAACATCACACCCTGAAAGCTTAGATCCTCGCTTGTATTGGTATCTGTTTACAAAAGCTGGGACACCGCGGCTCGCAACAATTTCGCACAGATCGGCGCCACTCGGTACCGCACGAAGCGACACGATACGACATCGTGCAGAGACGGGGCTTCTATGTAGTTACAGGGATCAGGTGGTTCCATAACGAAACAAACACCACCATGTTTACAATCAACTTACGATGTTATCTAGATATGGTTGCAATTATATCAAAACATGACTTACTTGACTTAGAGTCCTATGTCCCCTAGATGGGGCAGAGGGCATCCATAGTGCTCCGCCATCGCGTTCGGGCTTGAGCTTCGCGCTTTATTTCGCTCTACGTTCTGCCTATAGTCGCGGCCTCTGCAATGATCGTCCGCCGCCAGGATTGTTTAGGGCGGCCACGTTTCCGCTTCCCTTGGGGATTCCAGTCTAAGGCTTGCCTCGGGATGTGATCGGGGTCCCTTCGGAGCGTGTGGCCGATCCAGTTCCACTTGCGGCGTTTGATCTGCTGGTCGATCGGTGTCTCACCGCAGCGTTCCCACAGTTCTATGTTGGAGATTTTCTCGGGCCAGTATATCTATATATATATATACTTCCCTGCCGATTTCGGCTATGGTGACTGCTTTCAGTTATCATTGAGAGAAGAACTAGGATGATCAGCTCTTCTATGCGCCCTTTGATGGCTGCAGTACCCTATTTTATGTGTAAACGTGCGCGAGCATTGGCTGCACGTTAGGATACCGTCCACGTAGTTATAATGAATAGCTACTGGTGTTTTAGCCTTAAGAGCATCACGCTTCGCATCCAGTGCGGATTTCCTTTGCTCTTCGAAATCTTTGATCGCATTTTTAAGTAGGCCTCTCCATTCAGGGCGGCAAATGGCTTTTGTCTCCCAGTTCTGAGGATCAATGTTGCACCTTTTCATGTGTCTTTTCTGAACATCCTTGAAGCGTAAGAACTGGCCACCTTGTTTCCGTCTGCCGTTCTGGAGTTCAGAAAAGAAGATGCGTTTGGCCACCCTATCATCATCCATGCGTAAAACATGACCGCACCATCTGAGCTGTCGCCGCATCAGGTACGCTTCTATGCCGCAGACATTCGCGCGTCGTAGCACTTCGGTATTTCTAATCCGATCCGACCATTTGATTTTCAGAATGTCTCTTATGCACTTTAGATGAAATCGGTCCAGCGCCCGTATATGTTTCCGATAGAGGACCCATGTTTCAGCAGAGTATAAAAGATTTGGGAGGACTATGGCCTATGGCCATATATACCGAGAATACGACGAAGGCAGCGATTGACGAAGACCTGAAGCTTACGCGAGATGTCTTTTGTGGCCTTCCACGTTTCGCATCCGTACAGCAATACGGTTTTGACATTGGACCGGAATATCTTGAGCTTAACTCTCCTGGTCAGCTTCTGTGATTGCCACACAGGACGGAGCTATCGATAAATACTCGAGGATCGCCAAAGGGAGAGCGAAGGTTGCTCTCCCTTTGGCGATCCTCGAGGTAATGTCCTCCTCGGTCCCTCCTGTTTCCGACACAACACTACCGAGGTAGGTAAACTTGTGGACCCTCTCCATACCCTCTGTGCCGATGAGCAACGGTAATGAGCACGTCACTCCGCACCTCATTTCCTGGGTCTTCCGGGTGTTAATTTTTAATCCCGTCTCCATGGCCTCTCGTCGTAGGTCGTCCAGTTTGGCTTGCATGTCGGTTCGCGTGTGGCTCAATAGGCATAGGTCGTCGGCATAAGCCAAATCTTCCAAGGCGTTGAATAGTCCCCACTCTGTGTCGCGACGCTTGTTCTTGGTGGTATGGTGCATGATGCCATCAAGGACAACAAGGAAGAGGAGAGGCGAAAGTAGACACCCCTGGCGCACACCCGCATGTACCGGTATGTCCTCCGAGACGAGGCCATCGTGAGTTACCCTACAAGAATATTTCCCGTAGATGGCCTTAATTATGGTCGTTATCTTCTCGGGACTCCAATTTCACGAAGCCGGTCCCAGATGCAATTCCATCGCAGCGTGTCGAAGGCTTTTTCGAAATCCACAAAGATCAAGTACATTTCCCTCTGCCATTCTGATGCCTGTTCGAGGATTATGCGCAAGGTGTTGATCTGGTCCGTGCACGATCGGGTAGGACGGAAGCCAGCCTGCTCTTTACACAGAAGAGGCTCGACGGCCCCCGACAACCTGTCCAGGATGATCTGGCAGAGCACCTTGGAAGGAGTCGAGAGCAAAGTGATGCCTCTCCAATTGCCACATTCACTGAGGTCTACCTTCTTGGGTACGGAGTATCAAAATATGCTACCTAGCAAAAAATATTAGATAAGAAGCATAACTCCGGAATATTATGCCAATTGTAGTTTCTTACATCAGTCAGCACAAAAACTCATTTCTCTAACAGCGCTGTATTGACGTACACAATACTGGTTAATTAAAGTACTTGTCCTGAAACAAAGACTAAACGAGATCCGATGTTAGTTAGTTCCACAAAGGAAACCAACAAATAATCACAATAAAAGTGCGGAGAGCTCTCAGCTTGATGAATGTTGCGATTACTCGATGTCTGAGAGTGCGACGTACGGCGGCGGCGGCCGGTCAATTTGTGAGAGGGCTACATCTCATAACATTAGGCGGGTATCTGCTGGCTTTATGGCATTTCTATGGCAACCGTGACCCTTCTGGAGGCACAAAGATTTACTGGGGGTGGAGCACACTCGACCGGTAAAGAAATCCATTGCAAAAATAAAGCAATTTTCTTAACAAACTCTCGAGTTACAATACTTTCTGTCGATTCCCAAAAAGGTACGTATTACACTGTATAGAAATAAACCTCAACTGCATAAACAGCCATATCCGGAACAACTGGCACTGGGTCATACAAATATTTACTTCGTACGGGATTCGAAGCAATCCGGCGAGAAGTTGCGCAAGTTGTGAACACTACCAACAACGTACTGTTAACGTACAAATAACTTGAATCATTTCATTTAATTACCAAAATGCCCCTGCAAAATAATAATTCATGTGAATTTAATTAAATCTCAATTCATCGTAAAGAAAAAAGCAAAGAGATTTTCCTTTTCTTATAATTTAATCAAGTCAAATAATCAGTATTATCAAAAGCTCTCAGCTAAATAAAGAAGGCAATGTTGAACTAAACCAGACCACCCATTCGCAAGAATTGATGAGCTCCAGGCACGATACTCAACTCGCATAAAGTAAAATGTGGTCAACCCAAATGAAAAAGAGAAAAACTAGAACAACTGACTCAATTTCGGGAATCGTACATTGAATACACGAGTGCCAGACACGACACCCCTGAGGTCTTGTTACGCAATTTGATCAGAAAAAACCTAAACATTTTTTCGAATAAGACACTAGACAAAATGTAAATGCCTAACGGTGCGTCCTATGTAAGAGATGTAGATGCGAATGTTTGAATTCGCTTCGCATAGAGTTCGCATTGATTCGCATATATAGGACGTCAGGAATCGTCCTAGTAACAAAAATATGATTGTAAAGAATGTCTGAACGTGTGTTGTCTGTCAGTGCATGTAATGGCGGCTGGTGGTTGGTGGTCGTAAAGTACTGTTATCTAGGGAAGCGCTCCCTCAGGACGCGTCTGTTTCCCGTCCAGAACACGTGCGCTGTACAACCAACTGCAATTGTGCAGAAGGTCCAATCACTACAATCTGCGCTGGGAGTCGGTAAATAATGTTTGTTATAATTTAAATCTTCATGATAGGCTTTTGGTACATGTTATGGATAATGAGGTTGATTGTTTTAATATGCAAGAATCAACAGCTTAGAGAAAAAAAAGTAACAAAACAGTATAACCAGTTGTCTTAAGTGCTTAAATGCACCAATTTGCT
Source organism: Helicoverpa assulta (assembly GCA_963856015.1). Lineage (NCBI taxonomy): Eukaryota > Metazoa > Arthropoda > Insecta > Lepidoptera > Noctuidae > Helicoverpa > Helicoverpa assulta. The sequence goes on from CAWLCW010000023.1 coordinate 14,255,284, forward strand.
ATTAATATAAATACGAAAGTGAACCTTCTGCACGATACTGATGGGCGGTACCTACTTCACTAGATATAGTATTCTATGCAAGTGCGGGGTGAGAGGTTACACTTCAAACAAAGATTTATTGCTCTGAGCGAAGATGATCCAACTGGAGAATACATGGATTCCATGCTCACAGCACCAACGTCCAGTTTGTGATAAATATTCGAATGCATCTTCTTAACTTATAAACGCGAAACATCAGAATAACACAAATAGGCTTTTTATCAGTTGGAAAAGTAACTAATATTGGTTAAAAATACATTAACGGAAATCTTACATATCTTGGATGTATGTTATATTCCCGGGTTACAGAGAAGTGGTTACATAAAGTATTTCTGTTGCGCCATGTGCGCGATAGTTTACGAGCGAGTGCATGCTGCAGTTAACGATATGCAATGCTAGTGCAAACTCCGCAATATTACCTAAGCTATTGACTCTTAGATCCAAGCTTTCGTAGAAAATTATTTGCTGTAGGAAAATTGGAAAGTGAATGTTTTCCGTAACCTGAACAAAATAAGGTATGTCGATAGTAGGTACACATTTTGAGCTAAACTTTCAAAAGACTTCCTCGTATTTTTGTCTTGACTTAACAAATGGCTTCGAAAATGTTTGAATAGTCTTAAATTAAAGCTAAATGGCAAGAAAGCTCGCGACAGTAACAAGTTAGGCCGAACAGTCAAACTGGGGCTAAGTTCGTGGAGTCTGACGCCAGCAACCGCCAGTAAATCTCACACGCACACTACTACACGCCTGTAGATGTAACCACTGTTTGAACGATTAACTGAGCATAATTATACTTTTAGAAACGATGCCTGCGGAACATCCGTACACTAATATTATAAGCCACAGCATAACATTTGGTCGTTTCATGTATTGGTGTTCAAATTGATTTATTTCGGTTTCTGGTCAATACAGGTTCGAAGAGATGATGTCACACGATATTATTGTAGTGTGATACATTCAATGATCTAATCACTAAAGTATGAAATGCTGCGCGACAGACATCAAAGCTATCTATAGTTTTTATTTAGCAGACAATATTTAAGTTATAATATGTGTCCACAATTATTTCTCCTTCTCTCTGATTACAAGTACTCGCGCGACCTCATAAAAATCAGCATATAAAGTTGGTAGATTGTAATCGGGGACATATCGGTACGGACCAGTTGGAGGAACGCCGGGACAGGCGGCCAGAGGTAATGCAATATATTATGGAGGGCATGGGCGCTCGCGCGTGACCGACACCCCTCCCCCCCCCTCCACCGCGACCGCACCCCCGCGGAGACCACAACATGCAGCACATAGCCAGCTCATATTGGATTTACTGCTGTCATGTCAGTTGTGCAATTGCGCGTGGGACGACAAGAAAGTAGGTAAATAATCAAATTTGTTTTACAAATAGGTTGAAATCTACACTTTTACACGTGAAATGGTAGCTAGTGACTAAAATAATTATAACTAGGATGGCCAAAAAATTATGCCAGACGTTGGCAAAAGATGCATTTTAGACTGAAATGCTACGCCTTGTTTCAATAAAATTTAACAGGCTCCTAAACGTAAATGAAAGCTATGAAGTGCAGTACAAATTGCTACTGTATTGTAAGTTTTCACAACGCTCTCAACTCAGATATAAAAGCTTGTAAGTGGCTACTTCTTGCGTACAACTTAGTTGTTAGCGCTTTTTACTTGCAAGCCTAATACTTAGTGCTGCTCTAAAGTAGGTCTTAGAGTTGTAAGTATACGAGGTACAAAGATAGTTTCTGCCTACAACTATTTTCTCATGATCATCATGTCAGCCATAGGACGTCCATAGACCTCCCACATAATTTAACGTTTGATGCCCTATTGTTAGCAAGGATACTTAATTGCATATGACGAATTTAATGTCGCTTGTTACATAAAATGATCCATTAAACTTAACAGCAGCCGCCCAGTTAACAACGCCCAATAAGTGTTAACGTTACCATAGCAACGGAAGTGCAGTAACCAGTCACTTCCCAGTATTTGCTTAGCGTCTGTTTGCTAGTTGTCTTTATTTTCACGTGCAGCGGCGGAAACGCTTTGATGTGAACAACTTTATTGATCTCTTCCGCTTACGAATAGTTCGTTTTATTACAACTTCTATCTTTAAGTCGCGAAGCTTCGGTTACATCTGTCATGTCTATTAATTAATAGCTAGCATTAATTAGTCAAAGCGTGGATTTTAGGGGATATTTAAATTAAGTGCATTCTTTGAAATCGAATCTTTTAATGTTTCCTAGTTTTAGTGGGTTCCTTAAGGTTTATTTAAGGAGTGCTAATAAACTAGGAATGAGTTTGAGTTATTTGTAGTTTAATTTAAGCACTAAACATAGATAAGCACATTTTCCAAAAGTGAACATCATCTTCATCCATTAATTAATAATGAATTTTCATTATATCTTTCACGCCGTCTAACACAAGCGTTGATCCCATACTATTTATCACAATTCTCTTAAACACAGCTCTGACAAGTGGATCATCTTTTACTGAAGTCACTGTTAATTCCCCCACATGAAGTAGGTACTTTAAGCTAAAAGTAATAAAAGTTAATAAACAAGTGACGTCATAGGCTTATTGACTGTTTTACGATGTTGTTCGGCTAAGGAGTTGTGAAACGCGCGGGTTCCGGTTCGAATCCGGCGATTATGTTTTTATGGCAGTCGTTATTTGTTTACCGAGTGATACTTGTGTTATGTCATCTCATTGAGATAACGGAGGTGTGTAATGTGTGCAGATACTTAAATAATAAGTAGGAACCTATGTGCATTGTCGAAGAAAGAGTAACGTAAGTTTAGTACGATATAGGGTCAGTTCGCCTGTTCGCGTCCATCGCCCAGTTCGCGTCCATTTTGACGATCTCCTTTTAAAAAACTTCGAAAACAAGATAATTAACACACCAATCAAACGAAAGATCATTACCGTTAATACGTTAATGTATAAGAGGCACGTACAGATAGACAAAAGTTCTGTGCGTCCAACCAATTCTTTTAGAAAAAATAATTAGTCTAGGCTCTTCAACAAGAAAGCGCAAACACGCTGAATTTTAGATAAAAATTAGTGTGCAGCAGCGTGTTGGATGGTAAGTTTTATATTGTTTTATGTGAATTTTAGGATAGATAGCTATTTCTACAGTTTAATGATGAATAAAGGTATAATGTTTTTTATGAATTTGGTAATGTTTTTTATATTTAACGAGTAAAATATGGTGGACGCGAATTACTACATCGAATTTTACAAAACTTCCACTTTGCGTCCACAATGGACGCGAACTAAAACTATCCTCTATAATAATAAACCAAATTGCGTCCACTGTTTTCGTTAAATACTTGCTTATAAAAAATAATTAAAACATAGGTACTGTTTAATATATTAAGATTAAACAGTACATTTTTTTATTATTTTAAATTAAAAATCAACATTATCATCATTTAAAATTCACTTTAAAAAATAAAAATAATTATTCTCAACATTGGTTTAAGTAAATTAAAATTAGGCAATTAATTTTGCAACTTGAAAAATAAACAGTAATCATTTCTGTTAATTTTACCCTAAAATCACAGGGAAAGACCCGCGTTGATTATAGTAAGTTTTTGGCCATATTAAATTAACAAAACAATATAACAATTGTGTCTAAACATACATTTTTTGTTGTTTAAAAATATTATTAATGTAAATAGTGAGGATATTATATCAAAAAACTGTGAAGCTAAGTGCAAATGACTAGTGACAACGTTATCCAGATATTAAATAAGTGCTATGTGGAGTTATTAACATTTTTATATGAACAACGGTTGTGAGTAAAAAACAATTAAAACTGTGTTTTAAAACCCTAAATAAGTGAAAAAAACTTTTAAAGCTGTTGTATAATACAAGTTTTTCGTGTCTAGTTTGCTATAAACAATTAATAACAAACTTGTGAAAAAAGTGAGCATCATTTTTTAAATTCAAAAATTTAAATTATCGTTCAAAACGACCTCCAAATAACGAAAAATCATACGCTCATTAAGAACCATAAGTTCACTTTCTTAGGCAACATACTGCGTAGCCTAGCACGGAGTGTACCGTTCTGCGTTATAGTGGGCGTAAGTTCGAAGCCAACATTAGTCCTTCACTTTTTGTGAATATTTAAAAAATCTTTAAATATTAAAATAACAACAAGATGAACTTCCTTAACAATATAACGCTTCGTAAAAAAGTGAATAGATGCGATCCAAATATAAGCAATGTCAGTCGAGAATCCACCGACACCTTCGAAGATAGTGTCACTGACCTTACGAATGATACGTCGTTAAATGAGGAAGACAAATACAAACAGAAAATTGACCAACTGGAACTGCAACTAAAGAATGCTCTACAACAGATTGAAGCACTTACTTTAGAGAACTCAACTTTGAAACATGTGAACGATGAACTTAATAAGAAAAATGGTCAAAGTGAAGCAAAAATAAAGACTACTCCGGACAAAACTATACTATCTAAAGAGACACAAACTTCGCCAAACATTGAAGATATACATTATCAAGGAAGGAGTATTGAGCATCCACCTTATTCACCTTTATTGCATACCAATGCCCAGTGCACGAATAGCAAGCTACAGTCTACCAAACATAAAATTAATATACTAAGCACCAATACCAATAATAAAATACTGTCTATATCTGAGAAAATTCTCTCTGACAACTATAAAATATGTCATTACTTGATGCCACATTGTAATACTGCGCGACTTCTCTCCAACATAGAAACAAAAATACGAGACCTTACATTGCGTGACTTTTTCGTTATTATGATTGGTGAAGAGGATTTTAGAAATACGAGTGACTACTTAACTATTGTATTAAATCTAAGAGAAACTTTGAAGACTGTCAAACACACTAATATAATTATCTGTTCTCCGACTTTTAAATATGGATACAATTCAAATTTATATAATTCGAGAGTAGAGTATTTCAACAATTTATTGTACCTAGACATTTTAGACCATGAATATGCATTCTTTCTTGACTCTAATAAAAATCTAGAATGCAGTTACGCTATGTTTAACAGTAAAAAAAGCTTTGTTAATAATTATGGCATGAGTGTTATTTTCAATGATATTAAACAATATATGATAGATATACTGCAATATGAACCACACATAACGGACGATGTAATGAGCAACCATTGTCAGCTTTCACCGGATGAAAATAATCGATGCCAGCCTGATAAAACCGAAGAAAATACTCTTTTTCGTCTATAACCGCATTAACATAATTCACCAAAATATCAGTGGACTTATTTGTAAGTCAGATCTGTTTACCGTTTCCTTATGTAACCTTATTGATTTAGGCAAGAATATTGATGTTTTATGTTTTTCTGAACATAATATGATAGAAGATGATGTGCAATTTCTTAATATTCCTAACTATGTATTGGCTTCTTATTTCTGTCGTGATAATCGTAGAGGTGGAACTTGTATTCTTGTGAAACATAATCTTAGGTTTTCAGTAATTAAGACAATTGAAAAGTACAACATCCCTAATGTAATTGAAAGTTGTGCTATTGAATTATTAGACCATAACATAATTATTTTATGTGTGTATAGAGTACCAAAGAGTCAGAACTCTAACAACTATCTTGAAATATTTTTTAATAACTTAAATGATATTCTAACTATCTTAACAAAAAACATTAATAAAAAAGTAGTAGTATGTGGTGACTTTAATATAGATATGTTAAAAAAGAACAAAAATACGTCTGAATTTGAACACTTGATCTATGGTTTCAACCTAAAACAGGCAATTAAAGAACCTACGCGGCCAAGTAGTGGCTCTTGCATCGATAACATTTTTCACAATATTCGTGGTGCTCAATCAGAGCTCTTTGAATTCTGCTTATCTGATCACAAAGCTCAGTATTTATCCTGCCCAGTAAAAAAGACATGTTCATCTGACTATTGGTACACATTCAAACGTGACTACTCAAGCGCTAACTTACTAAAATTTAAAGAATGCATTGAAGTGATCAAGTTTACAGAAGTATTCGAAACAAAGAGTGCCGAAGAAGCGTTTGCTTTATTCTACAACGAATTTAAATTGTTCTATGACCTGTGCTTTCCTCTCATAAAAATAAAATGTAAGACTAAGGCGCGACCGAAATGGCTTTCTAAAGGTATTAAAAGATGTAGTAAACATAAACGTTCCCTGTTATGGAAATATCGCCTATCCAAGAGCCCGACAGACAAACAAAATTTTAAAACATACTCTTCAAGGTATAAAAAAATTATCAATTTAACCCAAAAATCTCAGAACAATTATTTTATTCTGAATTCTACTAATAAGTCTAAAGCAACTTGGTCGGTAATTAATAGTAACAAACCTAAATTTCCAACTGAAGACATTAAAGAACTGTTAATTGACAATCTTAAAATCACACAACCTTCTAAAATTGCAGAATCGTTTAATAACTACTACGCTGACTTAGTTCAACCAGAGAGTACTAATAATACCCCGAAAAAACAAACTTGCACATACAATTCCCCGTTTTCTTTTTTTCTTGGCCCAGTCGATCCAACCGAAATTTTTTCAATCATAAACAACCTAAAAAATAAAAAAAGTACTGGTTATGATGGTATTTGCGTAACAATTTTAAAACAATTCAGTCATATTATCTCACCCATACTGAGTTACATTATAAATCTCTGCTTTGAACAAGGTACCTTTCCGTCATCGTTAAAAACCACTGTAATTAAGCCAATTCATAAAAAAGATACCAAATCTGAAATGAAAAATTATAGGCCGATTGCTCTTATCCCTATATTTTCTAAAATATTTGAAAAGGCTATTTATAACCAACTCTATAACTATTTTGACAAAAACCACATCTTTTCCGACAAGCAAAAAGGCTTCAGGAAGAATATGTCCATAAACTTAGCTATATATGATTTTCTGAGTATGATCTATCCCAGAGTAGATGCTAGACAGCCGTCATTCGCTTTGTTTATGGATATGACAAAGGCCTTTGATTTTGTAGACCACTCAATTTTATTGAATAAACTGGAGATATATGGTATCAGAGGCAATGCCCTTAACTTAATTAAATCATATCTCACTAACAGAACTCAAGTCACGAGTATAACCAAAATTTGTCCTAGGAGTAAAATTGAAACTGAGTATGGATCAGGCCCTAGAATTGTTAAATTCGGAGTCCCTCAAGGCAGTGTTTTGGGTCCTTTGCTCTTCCTTATATATATTAATGACCTTCCCAACTCAACCAATGATAGAATGGTGCTATTCGCAGATGATTGCACAGTTGTTTATAATAATGAAAGTGATATCAATAGAAGTCTATGTTCCATAATAGAATGGTTGGAGAATAACAACTTATTAATAAATCTAGATAAAACTAAACTCATGCACTTCAAACAAAAAACCAATCATAAATTAGATACAAAAGTAGAATATTTGGGTAAAGAAGTAGAACTAACCACAACAACTAAGTTTCTCGGAGTTCACATAGATAATAACCTGAAGTGGCAAACACACATTGAATTGCTATGCAAAAAAATATCCCAATCGTCTTACAGCCTCTACCTACTATCCAAAAAAGTGAGCCTCCCCTCACTACTTGTCGCATACCATGGTTATGTAGTTTCTAGGTTAAGATATGCAATAATATTTTGGGGCAATGCTACTAATTGGGACAAGGTTTTTAAATGCCAAAAGAAATGCGTCCGTGCTATGTGTGGTCTGAAAAAAACTGACAGTTGCAGAGAACACTTCAAAAAACTTGGTTTACTTACAGTTCCATCAATTTATATATTAGAATCGGCTCTATTCATAAAACAAAATCCAAAATTATTTACGTTAGAATCTGGAACTCGTAATAGAAGTAGAATATATAATAACGTTAGCAGAAGATTTAAAACCACATTGTATGAAAAAAGTGTTTTCAACATGGCCACTAAAATTTATAACAACATTCCAAAAAATATTAAAGCAATTGAGAATGTAAACATTTTTAAACATAAATTATGTAATTTTTTGATGGATAATTGTTATTACTGTGTTAATGATTTTTTGTCAAACTAGGCAATAATTTGCAACATTAAACTCGGTCCTCATCTCTTTTGTTTTTGTTATTGTGTAATATTAGTTGTGTTTATATATATTTTTTTCCTTTTTCTATTTGTATGCCCTGTGTGGCAGATCACGGCATGAACATATTATTATATTTAAGACCTATTATTGTACCTGTGTATCACAAATAAATGATTTGAATTTGAATTTGAATTTGAATTTGAATTTACAACTAAAAGAATTGTTGAGTCAATAAATTATCAGACAAGGTAGCATATTCTTTGCATATTTTTTTTATCGATTTATTCTTCTCTCGAATATTATTGAATGCTTTCTTTAAATCTTCTTCTGTGTATGTTGTCTTTTCCTTATTTTTTCCTGTATCCGAAGAACTTATCTTAAATGAAATTACTTAATATATATACGTGGTTATAATTAAATTATAAAATTATAATTAAATATTTAAATTATATATATAATTAAATTATAGGGGAGCAAGGGGAGAACGGAAACCACATCTGATCCGGCCCAACTGTCACCCTCACCTGCACGCGCCGGATGGCGACGGCGTGGCGTATACCGTGTCGTGGTGCTCCCTGCTAGACAACGGACGAGGCTCTGGCGACCGAGCATTGGCGGTATAACCATACACCTGGTTGGGCAACCAGTCGGAAGAGGCTACAGTGACCTTGGGGTCCAAATAACCCCTAAAATATCTGGTGCAGAAGGCAAGGGGAAACCACTGCACTATTTTCCCAAGAAAACTGTATGAATATTATGTCCGCAAGTTGTGTTGATATGTCATGCGATCCGACTGACCCTCGGCGCCATCGCAAACCCAGGATGCATGGTGGGAAATATGCGACTGGGCACTGTGCTGTAAACTACCAGGCAGACAGTGAAAATAGGATTACTGGTAGCATTGTACTGCCTAACTCGAGGAAGTCCAAAAGTAAGCGAAGTATAAGAATTGGAACTTGGAATGTAAAAGGACTAGTAACACAACCAGGCAAACTCGATATCATAGAAAGGGAGATGCAAAGTCGAAATATTGATATCCTAGGTCTCAGTGAAGTTCATTGGAAGGGAAGTGGTCATTTTGTCACTGAGAATGGTAATACCGTTTACTACTCGGGCTCGAATGAGAAAAGCGAGAATGGAGTAGCTTTTATAGTACCCAAGCGCTGGCAGGGAGCAGTAAAGGGATACCAGGGACCCTCTGACAGAATGATGCTTTTGAAATTGGACACCAGACCAGTGACCCTGAATATTATACAGGTGTACGCTCCAACTTCTGCAGCCTCTGAAGATGAAATCGAGCACTTTTACGCAGACTTGAGAGAACTATTGCGAGCCATACCATCCCAGGAGATAGCTGTTGTAAAAGGAGACCTAAATGCTAAAGTCGGCGAAACGAGAAATGACCCTTTGAATGGAACCATCGTTGGTAACTATGGTCTAGGTAAACGTAATGACCGTGGCGAGATGCTAATGCACTTTTGTATTGAGAGCCAAATGTCCATTATGAATACCTGGTTTCAGCACCACCCTAGAAGGCTTTACACATGGACAGCGCCGGGTGGAAAATACAGGAACCAGATAGATTACGTATTAATAAAATCTCGATGGAGGTCATGCATCACCAACTCCAAAACTCTGCCTGGCGCCGACTGCGGTAGCGACCATGAACTTCTCATTGCTGATTTCAAGCTTCGCCTAAGAAGCGTTAAAAAACGCGTTAATAAACCTACGTCCTTGAATGGGCCCGCGTTACAACAATTTAAAAAGGAGGTAAGACCAAAACTCCGGTCCCTAGAGCTTGACCCATTTGATTCAAGTGACACTGACTGGATGAGATCTAAAGACGTTATTCTCACAACTGCTAAAGAAGTTAGCGCACAGTTTAAGGGTGTCCGTCATAAAAAGATTTGGATCAGTGACAATACTTGGGACTTGATTGAGAAGAGGAGAATTGCAAAAAGCGAAGGTTCTGTAACGGCTTATAACAAGCTACATAAAGAGGTGCAAACTGCTTTAAGATGGGACAAGGACAAACAAATTTCTGATATCTGTGAGGCAATAGAACAACACGCTGTGAAGATACAAACCAAAGATCTCTTCGGTAAGGTAAAACTGTTAACGAAGCCACCAAAACCAAAATCGTGGGTAGTTGACGATAAGCAGGGTAACCCTCTCTCCGACCTCAGACAGGTTTTAAACAGATGGCGAGAGTACTGCTACGAGCTTTACAGCGAAAACACGCATGAAGAGGTTGACAGGTCGTGGGATGATTACGAAGCTGAACCCAACATACTACGCAGTGAAGTGGAGGACGCCATCAAGAACCTTAAACACAAGGCAGTGGGTACGGATGGCATATCAGCTGCCATGATCAAACATCTAGGCCCTGAAGGTGCCGAAACCCTCTACCAGATTTGTAACAAGATTTGGTACACTGGTACTTGGCCTCAGGACTGGGCACAATCAGCTGTGATCCCCCTACACAAAAAGGGCTCCACAAAGAAATGCGAACATTACCGCACTATTTCCCTCATGCCCCACGCTAGTAAGATCATGCTGCAGATTTTGAACAAGAGATTGGCCACCTACGTAGATAGACAGATTCCTCCGGAACAGGCAGGATTTGTGCAAGGAAAAGGAACACGAGAACAGATACTGAACGTACGCCTACTCATTGAAAAATGTCGCGAATTCAATAAACCTCTTGTGTTGTGCTTTATAGACTATGCCAAAGCATTTGACTGCGTAAATTGGAATTCCATGTTCAGGATAATGTCGGAAATGGGCGTGCCATCACATCTTATTTTCCTTGTCCAGAGGTTGTACCTTGACGGGTCGAGCTTTGTGAAATTGGATGAATCACAATCTGGAACATTCCATACAGAACGAGGGGTCCGTCAAGGATGCATACTTTCTCCGAAGCTGTTTAACCTCTACGGCGAGTATATTATGAGGAAGGCGCTCGATGGCTGGGATGGCGGCGTCACGGTGGGCGGTACGAAGATCACGAACCTAAGATATGCCGATGATACAACAATCCTTGCAGCCAGCGAGTCCGAGATGGCTGCGGTCTTGGAGCGAATAGAAAAAGTGAGCCTTGAATTTGGCCTGCACATAAACCGCTCTAAGACCAAAGTGATGACGGTGGACAGAGCTCAAGTTTTAAGTCCATCAAATGCGCTCAAGGATTATGAGAAAGTGGAGGAATTTATATACTTGGGGTCGCTGATCTCTAACAGTGGTAACTGCGAGAAAGAAATCGGACGCCGTATCGGGATGGCTAAAAGTGCCATGACTAGCCTCGATAAAATCTGGAAAGACCGTAATATTCGCCGAGTAACTAAGATGCGTTTGGTTCGTACGTTGGTCTTCTCTATTTTCCTGTACGGGGTGGAGACTTGGTGTCTCAGGAAAAAGGACCGCAAAAAGATCCATGCCTTTGAAATGTGGTGCTGGAGAAAGCTGCTACGCATTCCTTGGACAGCTATGAGGACCAATGTCTCCATCCTCGAAGAGCTGAAGGTTGCCAAGCGTCTGCTGACTACGTGCCAGGAAAGGATCCGGAGTTTCTTTGGGCACATAATGCGATCTCCATTGCATAGCCTGGAGAGACTCATCATTCTCGGACAAATGGAGGGGAAGCGCGCTAGAGGAAGAGCACCAGCTAGATGGGTGGACCACCTCAAAGAGGTGACTGGAGGCCAGATACAGGGAGCGGTACATATGGCGCAGAACCGGACCGAGTGGAGAAGATTGACATACAGTCACGATCCTCAGCATTGAGGGAACGACCAGAAAGAAATTATATAACCACGTATATCTCTTAATAAAAAAATGTACTGTTTAATCTTATTTTAAGTTACTTAAACCAATGTTGAGAAGAATTATTTTTACTTTTTAAAGTGATATTTAAATGATGATAATGTTGATTTTTAATAATTAAGTTTATTGTTAAATAAAGAAATTGACCAAATACAATCTTTCTTTATTAATTCTTAAAAATTTCACCCCTATATTCCTTTTCTAAGCTACTGGACGCGAACTGGACCATGGGTGGACGCGATTTGGATTTTGTGGACGCAAACTGGGTAAAACGCATAATTCTGAGGTTTACCTATTTAAATAGAAAACGAAAGATATTTCTAATACAACTGAAAGTTAATCTTAAAATAGAGTATATAATGAATACATTACACAAATTTGTCATAGAAATGAGTGCTGGGGCATTTTTATTATCGCCGTCAAACTTGCCAACTGCACTAAATGGACGCGAACAGGCGAAATGACCCTACGATACAATTTAAAAAAGAAAACTAAAACTTTTTTTCTGTAAATACGAAAATTGTGGTAAGCAACAGGGTTGACTACCTTCTTTTTCACACTCGGTAAAATTAAAGACCCAAATAGGAAAAAAAACAGCATAGCATCAGTATAGCTTACTATCTAGTAGCTAGATATAGCATGCACCGCACGCACGCCACATCCGGCCGCAGTCGCCCCACCTGTTTACACAACACCACGCTGTTTGATCTGCACCACTATACCGCGATACACACAAACTATTTATTTATAAACCCCGAATAAATACTCCGTTACTTATTCCTGTGTTGCGTTTGCGGTTTGTGTTTCAACCCCGTGTACGTGCGCTCAAAAAGTTTAATCTAAGAATTAACTAAATGCTGCTACTATTTTTCATCTAAGTGGCTCATGAAAATCTTCTTTCTATGATTTCGATGTTTGGACAACATTTGGTAAAAACTTCCATTTGGATTTTTCATCCACAGAAAAAGCACATGTCAGTTAAAAAAAAATGTGTGTTTATTGAGAAATATTATTCGATTTCCAAATTTCTCGGCAGGAACTGCCGTATTCTGATTTTCATCATAAATGTCTTAGTGGACGACTAAGTAGTTTCATTTTCAGAGTATCTACCTAATTTAATACTGTATTAATAGAATAGTCCTGATCTTATAATAATACTGTTTACTTCGTTAGTTATAAGAAGCCAAATGATATGTTTCCATTACGTTAGTTAATAGAAATAAGCCGCAGAAACGAGAGTGTTCAGTAATTAAATACTTCCTGAAGCTTTCACTGCATTACTTTGCTTTATTAACAGTGATATTGTGTTAGCTGTGATATAAGCCACTATGAGTTATTTTATTATAATATTATGTGATATAGTACATACATACCTCTTAATTACGCCCTTAATAACTCACAACATCAAATTGAGGGTTCGTGTACTATAATTTGAAATTACTTTCCATTTTGTTTTTATATCTTTCTGTTCTATCTACAGTAATAGGTATCATCATTTGCTGAAGCACATGTGTTCCAGCCTTCCTCATTACACAACTGAATCTACGATGCAAGATTTCCATTCCATTTCCACATTCTCCCACGTGCCTCCTTCAATGTATTATATAACAGTAAAATAAAAATCACTTGACGATATTCACAATTACCTTTCAAGAAACATTTAAATAAAATACATAACCAATGTGACCTGTAAAATAGACCCTTCATAATAAATGTCCTTCATTACGGGTGTTCACATTCAATTTCCTTTCGAAAAGAGTGCGGCTAAGTTTTCAATAGATTTCAATAAATTCAATAACATTCAGGTGCTAGTACATTACAACGGCTCTATGAATAGGCTCTAAAATACCATTTGAAATGTATGAAAAATTCAACAAAACTCTGTGACCTGTATCACGTGTCTAATAGAAAAGCCTTCGATTTCGTGTAAACGTCCGTATTCGTAGGTAAAGGGTAAAATATTAGTGAAATACACCGGTTCGCTGGTTGTAGGTCGAGTCCCTTTCAGTTCCGTCTATGAAATAAAACCTCGGCTAAATGGTTTTCACCCCAATTCCTTGTAGCTTTATAGTCTATTGTTTGTTGCGACAATCAATCACAAGTAAATCAAAAGATTACGAGTGAAATGGCTCTACTAAACAAAAATAAAAAATACCTATCAAACAACAGGAAATCGGATTAAAAGGTTAACAAACAAACATTAAGATTTTAGAGCCTACATGACTTAATGAGATCGGAGTAGGCCCCGTGTTCGATATCTAGTAAGGTGCGTTCGGTGGCTCCCCGCGGACCTATTATTCAATTTGTAGCTCCCAGACATCTGTGTGCGGTGGAATTTATAATTAATGCCAGATACCGACCAATCAGCGACGATTAGCCGCATTCTTACCGAATAATTTATTGTCTTTTGTTTTTGCTTCCTTCATTACGGAAATTGGATTTGAACGAGATTTTAGGGGTTCAGTGAATGCGTAAATTAAAGAGATTACAATTTTAATTGTTTGCCTTTGAGGTATTGAAATATCAAATTTCTTAAAGTAAATACTTAGATCCGCTTCTTCCCGTCAACTTGAAAATACGGTGACATTTTAGCGATTTATTTTTGTGGCGATGTCTGTCCGCATCACGCGACACAAATCTTACAAAAACTTTACACGCTCCACGGTAACATTCAAGGTAAAAAATATATGTAAAAATAATCAAAGCCATGTTTTACGATGTGTACGGGCGAGGGTTCCCAGAATTCGGCGGTTTTTCGGCGCGTTATCGGGTTACGCCATATTAAACGGTTAATTAGCCGAGATTGTCTTACAACAGATATTATTAAAACTTTTAAGTATCTCAATGTAGCTCAGATATCATAAAATGCGTATATAAATTATATTTAAAAAGTAATATTTGCATACTAAATATTCTTTTCATAATAATAAGACTCATCTTTATTTTTGAGATGGCGTTAATGACATACGTGTGAATTTTAAACATAAAGTCAACAAATAATAAAAAATCCAGTGGGAGGTGTCAAAGCTTATAAATCTGTCACCAGAGTGAAACAGGATGTGAACACTTTTATAAACTATTTTAAGTTTATTACTGAGGAAAAGGCACGAACTATCAATTAAGTGCTTCCTCTATGGATGTGTTTGGACAACAAAACCATAGACGATGATAATGTTATGTTACTGCGGCATGGCAACTAAATCACGAAGACCAGGATTTACAAAACAATAGAATGTTTAGAAGTCCGTGGTATTTAGCATTTTCCGCAAACAATAAGTGGTCATTGAATAAAGCTGGGTACAATGGCAGAGGAACAATGATGGGCATCAGGACAGACGAGCGGGACGCTGCGGCCTGCGACGCGTCGTAAAACAACAGATATGCCGGGTAATGGGTATACGAGCCAACAGCGCTAACGTACGGAAATGTTTCGATGTTCATGACTGCTTCATGCAGTTTCGTAAAGTCATCTTAAGAATGCTGGGTTCCTCAACTATTGCTAAGAAGGTGGTTATTTATTGAAGTTTGTCTAGTTTCTGGTGCCGTTTTCAAGAATGTTATGTACCTATTTTCTGATTAGGCTTAAAAAAATATGATGGAGAGTAAGGAATATCGGTATTTTAATTGGTTTTGAAATTTCTGCTAATCTATAATATTATTAGGCATTCATATATAGGGTAGTCAGCGTCAAATAGTTAGTGACACTCAGGGTATTCAAATAAATAAACGCAACCAAAAAGTCAATAATATCGGTACAAACAAAGTTTCCATATTGTTGTCAACAATATATTCGCTCAAAAGGTCGAGACGTTTAAAATGTCATATAGATCGGTTCAGTCAAACCGCCATAAATATGGTTACAGTCATCCCGCCAATGGTATCCAAGCATTATAAGTGTTCAAAAATATGAAACACATTAGAAAAATAAACTTTACTGCTTTATATTTTAAATATTATTTCTCACGTCAACATTTCACAAAATGAAAGGGATAGAAACTTCTGCTGTCCTTTTCATTTTAAGCATGACGTCATGGACATGTCTTTTGTTTTGTAAATAATTTCGTGCATAGCCGTTTACGATAAGTACTTATATTTTATGCAATAAATAGCTGACTGGAAATAGATGTAAACCTCATTGATAATGAGTATATATATCTATGATGATCATTCTTTAGTAGTGCACTTGACATTGATATGACTGATAGATAATATAATGACATGCAAACAATACTAGATTGCCTAAAGAGGTTTTCATGTTTGGGAAACCGTTTACTTCTAAAAGGGTGGCCGCACACGTCAGATTTTTGCGGCGGGTTCCCGATGCGATTAATAAATCAAGGTACCCGAAGGCGTCAATTCCATAGAAAATATTCTTACGCCGCAGACGCACGATTCTGCCCGAATGATTAAAAAATCTAACGTCCGACCAGGATGCACGGGCAGTGCGTCGGATCGACTCGACGACCGTTCAAGTAACCGAATCGGGTACCTGAAGGCGCACTCGCAGTACAATTTCTATGTAGCGGTGCACACATTCGGTTTGCTCGTACGGGTTTTTCTCCAGATGTCCAGGTCGCCTTGGCCATCGTGTAGCACCGCGGTACCTTCGTACGGTATTGTACAATCTCTGTATACCCAATAGCATCGCTTTCTTTTCTTTCATTCTTACATTTTTTTGACAAAAGAGTTGCTAATAGAAATTCGTCATCTCCATTATTTTTAAATTATTTTTTATTTTAGAAGCGTTCTTTGATAAAATCGCCACAAGCTCTGGCATACTACTGGAGAGTGTAGAAACCGAATACAATCAATCGCCTGTATGTGGGACTCCTCCGATCGGGTTTCCAATTGGAGAATTGAATCAGGTACCTGACATGTGCGGCCGTCCTTACATGCTAGTTTATTTTTCTAATATGTTCCATATTTTTGAACACTAATGCTTGGATACCATTGGCGGGATGACTGTAACCATATTTATGGCGGTTTGACTGAACCGATCTATATGACATTTTAAACGTCTCGACCTTTTGAGCGAATAAGTATATTGTTGACAACAATATGGAAACTTTGTTTGTACTGATATTATTGATTTTTTGGTTGCGTCTATTTATTTGAATACCCTGAGTGTCACTAACTATTTGACGCTGACTGTACCTACGTTTTATTACTGTGTTACAGAAAGCTTTCATTCACGATGTTTATGCAATTAGAGGAAACCTCGGTGGACTATTCAAAAAGTAATCACAAATTATGATTTTGTGTACAAATATAGACAGTCAAAGGGACAAAAGAGGAGTGTACAATAGCTGCTAAACAAAACGCTGTCTGGACACAAAGAGAGCTGTAATTAAACGATCAGGTAGACAGTGCAGCGGGAGCGAGCGGCCACCCGCCTCTATTGTGCCACTTTTTGTACAGTCCGCAAAAACAGAGGACGTTGAATAAACACTGACTAGTTGGACCAATATATACATGTTGCATTACCTGTTGCACCTAATGAAACTCGTCTCTCACTCGTCGCAACCGCAGATACAACCGAGCACCGCGAAGCTGCTTAACAGGACAAAACAGAAGAATTTCTCCATACAGCTATACAAAGCGTGCAGTTGCATACCAGAGGTAAGCTCCCACGATTTGTTACGAACAATAAACTCGAACTATTCACAGGTCAATCACACCTCACTACACGCCGGGTTACACCACAGATACGGCGTGATCAAACAATCAATCACCACGACGACGTCACCGATTGACACGCGCGTCACTAATACTCGTGCTCCGCCGCAGCGGCGTGCGTTCCTCTCGAGAGCCTGAGCGCGACTGAGCTTGCAGAGATGCTAACAAACTCGTTCTGAGCTCTACTAAAGCCTTCACGGTAAGTGGCGCAGGCACAATGGGAAACGCGAGCGCCTGCGCACCTGTGTCGTATACTCCTTTTTCTTTTTAATTTTATAAGGCGTCGAACTTTTCTGCGAGCGGGCGAACGGTTGATGACCCTAAACAGAAGTCCCTAATGATAATTTAATGGGACCTCAACCGCCATCGATCGAACAATTCACATTCAATGTTAATGGTTATTCATTTGACAAGCAATCAGCGGCGAGTTTATTTCAGACAAAGTTACATAGCATAATGGTTGGTAATTCATCAGAGCTTTTTTCTGTCGGTCGTCTGTACGCGGCGGACATATGAATGGGCGGACGGACAGCTAGATGAAGCTGACGATAGCGGACGTTTGTGAAACTGCACTGTTTACTATTTGGGAGGCGGTCGTGAGGAATGCGCGGCCCGCACGACCCCCCCCCCCCTCGCGGCGTGGCCCCGGAGTGCGTCGTGCAAGGTCGCGCGCGGAGGTATGCACGGCGTGCACTGCCAAAACATAAGCAACCACAAAAGGCCGACTTCCAAACCGAACTGTATAAGCCTCTGTGGGACGTGGAACTTTTGCAGCTGTAACTTGCCAGTGACATGTCGACGCGGTGGGATCACGGAATACATAAGAAATACCGAGAACATCTGATCGATGACAGTCATGACTCGCGACTAACGGATTACAACAAACCGAAAATTTACAACGTGTCAGGGGGAGTGAGGATCGATTGCTCTCGAAATAAACATGTCGACAAAGTTAATCCGATTACAGAAATAAAGACAAGTTTTGTGAGCAATAACAGTCGCACGACAACAAGACGAGTAAATATTAATGGCCCATTCACGTGTTTATTATTCTTGTGGGCTTATTTTCGACGTTTAAAGCTTTGAAAATATAACTGACAAAATCACATTAGTAGCCCGAATACCCTGGAATGTGTTTATATATCGAGGACTATATGGAGCTTAAAAAGCATACGTCAGTGTTTGAATTACGTTGGAGCAATAACATCGAATATTGTCCTGGAACACAAACCTATCTGATTAGAGAATAGAGTTGAAGCCTGAAGAGATAATAAAGAAGAGATGATCGGTATAGACAAGTAAGTCAATATGCTAGTGAGAATAATAACCATCTGGAAAGCTTCTTAAATCCGAGCAATAAAAGTAGAGAGTTTATTAATCAAGGAGAGAAAGTACAATAGCAGATTACCTATTTCAGAAAAATGCTCCAGAAAAATATAAATACAAGAAAATATTGTTCATACTCAGGTAAACTCAAAGGTAGAAGTTTGTTAAATAAATTCGTGCATAAATAAAGAACAGCATATTTAAGAAATCCCAACCAGTCCGTGACGCAGTTATTTCAAATAGAGTATGAATGAACTGTATGATAACTTAACAGATAAGCAGTACACTTTTTAAAATTATAAATCTTCTTTCACATCTGCTTCTCGTGCACATCCACACAAAACATTCGCTTCTTGCATCTCGTTCGTGAGATCAGACAGCTGATACGCCCAGTTTCTCTCACTCTCCTATTCCGTACACTCATATTATATTCAAGCAGCATATTCAACCGTAGCTTGTGAGCTTGTCTGCAGATACTCTGATACCATTGTATGCGGCGGCGAGTTATGGCGCAGATCCACTGCACTATTTGTATAGCAGCACCAAGATTTTATTCGCGAAATAGGCAAGCGGGGCGTCGGATTTATTGCATACCTACTGTTATACCCGCATTTGTTGTAACATTGTGTCAAAGAAGGTCTAAACTGTCTTGTGCAGGTAGAGGTTTCAGCTTTAATGAATTCGCAATACTAGCAACGCAAGATTCCTGGTGTTACGTCAAGAATCTAAAATATTTCAACAACTTGACCAATTTAATTAGAGTTACATAGTAATTTGGTAAAAAAGTTTGGTATTCCAAACAGTTTAACCTAGTGAACCCAATATGGGATTGGTTCCAGCGGATCATGACTCGTCACTTCTGTACGAGTCGGGACGAATGCAGCCGTCTCGCCGTCTTTCGTCATTGGCTGCGTCTGCGCCTCTACTGACATTTGTCAAGCGGCTATTAGGCAATTAGATCCTGATTATGAGATAAACAGAAGAATGTTAATTGGTCTAATTTTCATGGCTTCTATTTATTCAGTCATAAAATTGGTGTTTAGATATTATAAGAGATATGGATGGAGCATAAATGTAGGTTAAAACCATTTACTTCGAAAGCATCGATTGAAATCTGTTGTAAATACTAAAGCCAAGTAGAAAGTTTGCGTATACTCGTAAACACCAATAAATATATAGCATTAGATGATCGGCAAGAACTTAATAGCGGGTTGTTGATGAGAAGTGAGGCCTGATGATGTCGTGTGCGTTTATCTGTTGCCGGGAACTAGTCCGCGTATATCTGAGCTACAGTGACCGCCAGGAGTTATTGCTACACTAACCTGGCATTCCCCTGGCTGTACCTAAAGTTTCTATGCCTATTGTGGTAAAAAGTTTGAAGAAGGTCTATACATTCCTGCTGTAGAAGATTAAGTAAAAAAAAAACGAATAAAACAATCTTTTTGATAATAATAATTCAATTCATCTTTGGCCACTTTTCATTTTTCTAAACCGATCTTCTGTACTGAAAACTGAATGTTTAGTGTTTCTCTCAACAACTTTCAAGAACTCTTATTGGCTTATAAACTTAACTCTACCAGATAAAGTCCCAGCTAAACTTGGTGCAACAGACAAACAGAGCAGTATCCTTAGGCTTAGCGACAGTGGTGCATTTCTTAAGCAGCAGTCGCAAAGTTGCGGCGACACTCGCACACAACTTGCTCTGTGAACTACTTGCCACTAGGCACCCTATAGGGCTAAAGAGCAAACGCCGCCATTTCTTGTGACTTATGTGTTACATTGTCACTAAGAACTTGTGCGAAAAGTATTCAGAGATGAGACCCCACTGAATAAACCAACAGTCTGCTAATACCTAACTTTCTATTTGTATGAAAAGTAAGTATTTAGACAAAAAAAAACTGTTGACACTCAGAAGAAACAAGATTTTAAGAATTTTTAATCGAGACAGTTCGACTAGGAGCGCGTCAGGGGATTACTTATATAGGGTAAGCCATATCAATTCAGCCTAACAAAAAAAAACGACACAAAATAGTACCTAAGTAGATAAATAATTTAAATACAAAGTCAGTCGAAACAAAGTGGGCACGTATCTTATCCTGTGAACAGTTCATTTGCTTCTCTCAGCGGTTTCCCGGCGAGCGCTGGGAGCCGTTCGGTTTTCTTTCATTCCTTCTTCAATATTATCGTGTTACACACAAAAGGAACGAGTGCCGGCGTGTCAAGTGTTTTATCACCTTTTCTTTTACAAAAAGTACCTACAACTAGTATCTAGTGTTAACAGGACCTTTGTTTATCTTAGGTTAAACTACTGTATCTAAACAGTTCTATGACAGAAGATAAGGTCAAGATAAAGAATTTGCTAAGAGGATTCCTTCAACAGCGCCCAAGTTAAAGTGAACTTTATTGCTGAGGTAGATAATGCAGTTTCCTTCCTTCCCGCGCTCGCTGGTGACATGATAACGTTTGCTCACGGAGCACTGTCGGCAGTAGTTGCTATCACATGTTGCTATCGCCATCACAACGTGCGAAGTATCAGTTCAATGTATAACGTGCTACTGCTACTTTATAAACGAGATATTTTCCACAGTTTCTTGTGTCGGTGGTTTTGTCTGTGTGGTGTTTAGATTGAGTTCTGATACTGAGATTAACCTCCGGTAGGTGCACGTACCCAGGTAAGGTCTAAATAATGTGTCCTATCAAGATGTAAACATTTTGTGACTTTCCGATCTGGTGATACGGATACCTGTAATAGTAGATTCGTGGAAGTGACAATAGAGTTGGACAGTCATGAATTTCTCACTTATAATAAGAACTAGCTTTTGCCCGCGACTTCGTTCGCGTGGAATACTTAGTGACTTCCGGCAGATTTTTGGTTTGACCAATAGATGGCGCTATATGTCCGGATTAAATTTTATTATTTTTATATTTTTTGTAATAAAAACTATCCTATATCCTTTCTCAAGTTCCATACTATGTCTGTACCAAATTTCACACAAATCGGTTCAGTAGTTTAGGCGTGAAGAAAAGACAGACAGACAGACAGACAGACGGACGGACAGAAAGACAGACAGACAATTACTTTCACATTTATAATATTAGTTAGGACTAGTTAGGATATATCAAAGCATACTAGACTATAGACTGTTTGTAATAAGTATAGAATGTCCGTGTTTATGTGTTGGCACGTCTGACATAAAGTAATGCTCTTGTATTCGCTATGTATGAGTATGAATGCATGATCTCTCCATGTGTCGCATTTAGCAAATACCAATGTTAGAGCTTTCAGCATTTTCTCTGTAACATTAGACGACATTTCAACAAACACAAACAAGATTGCAATTAAAACAGATATAAAATTAATTCTTTAGATAGACCTAGAAATATGACACAATTGTCTGTCTTCAAAGAAGGTATTGTACAATGTAATGCTCGTGTCATCAGTAATTCATATGGTTCAGTGCATTAATATTCGGCGGAGGCGTGCAGGCGACGTGCGGGCGACGCGCGGTGAACGCAATTTTATCTCCCGTGACCCCGAACTTCACGCCACACATAAATACTCGAAAGTCGTGCGTTCGTACTTTCTCCACAACTTTCAAAGTATTGACTGCTTATTTTGCTTCCTTTTTGCTTAATTTATAATTACATATCTGATTGACGTGACTGTCTGGAGAAATTATTGACTCGCTGTTTAAAATATTGAGTATTACACTGATTATGTTACCCAGGTGTTCAAATAAGTGAATATAAGAGGACTCTTAACCGTTCGAAACTTCATTTTCCTTTAATAAAATGAAAGTTGCAAGTAACATCCAGCAACAGTGCAACGAAACAAAATTATGCATTCAACTGCGTTCGTTCTCATGACTTGTTCTTACAAGCCACTGTGACGTAGTTTAGCCAGCTGAGTGGAACCAGTGAAATTCAAAGCAGAAGCCAGAAGCGTCCCCGACGAGGTGTGATGCAGAAAGTGTCGGGTTTACCAAAGCCGCGAGTGTACCCACCGCCGGAGCACACATACAATTTGCATACACGAGATACTGTTGCACTCCTTTGCCGTAGCTTAATGATTCTTGCTTCCTATATCTTGTGACAAACAGCGAACATAATATATTGTAGTTAACAAAGCAAGTTTCAAAATCTTAAACAGGTAACTAGGTCAAAAGTCTGATCTGCAAGTTATTTTTATTAGTTACCCCAATACTTATGGGAAGAAATGCTTTAAAGAAGTGCGTAAGTTTTTCTATGATGACTGCCGCCAGACTTGAAGTTTAAAACTGAATGCGTCAACCACAAATATATTGATAACAGAGTAAGAAGAAGAGTTAATATTTATGGGACGAATTGCAGTGCGCAAGGAGTATGATATGGGCCATGTGCGTGGTCCTATGCTAAAGCTCGTGAGTCGTGGTACCTGGTCGGGCGTGTCGGTCTGGAAGGCGTGGCAGTAGTGGTGCGGCGGCTCGGAGCGCGGCTCGCGCGCCACCAGCGCGAACAGCGCGCGCGTCGCCTCACACGTCGCGTACGAGATGCGCCGCAGCGCGTGGTACATGCGCACGCTCTGCAACAACAACACTATTGTACCACTAATAAATGACCTTATCATATATCCCACCCACTGTGTGGAGAACGACCAGGTATTTTGGAAATATGCAATGACCTTTTTGAGTTTAACATTGTCGACCGTGACTGTAACTAAATAAGGCCCACCATTTATGTTTTCAGCATTTCCACATCATCATCCTTACTATTTACATAATTAAAGTTACTCACGGAGTTATAATGAAATAACAATGAGATGACAATTACCTGGTCGTCGGGGTCGCATACTTTGACCCCCGAGAGCGCGACCACCACCAGCACTGGGACCGCACGCCCGTTCTCCTGCGGACCAACAAACATCACCGTATAAGCTTAATGTATGTATGTATATATAGATTATTATATACCGAGTATTTTAATTAACAAAACACAGCTGGTTTACGTGTGAAGTGTGGTAATAACTGTGCCCCGAAACTACCTGCGATATGGTTATTTCCTTTTTGTCACAATCCATCCAAAGGTTGTCTGTAAGAGATCGCTTTTAGCGATAAGACCGCCCATTGTGTCTCCGACTTAAAAAATTATGTTTGTTCTTGTTGATTTAATTGGTGTGGACAATAAAGAATATATCTATCTAATAATCACATATGGCCTTACTACAAAAACGTAACCACCTGTTTTACACTTGTCTAAAAAAATTGTGGCTGCAAAATGAACCATATGTCAACGTCATAATTTGACATTTTTTTACACAAGTCTTAAACTGACGTTTAAAAGTTTTTGTGGTAAGACGGTTAGTCGTCATTAACTAACACGAGAAGGTTACACAAGCTTACAGCAAGCACAAGGAGAAGTAGGGAAACTTATACGAAATTAGCTGTAAACTCTGAAACCTATCAATATGGCAAGTTATCTACGCAGTATTTCCATCAGTTTCAGAAACAAACGATTTCCTAAATAACTAGCTGTTGCGTTGTAAATAACGTCTGGCTAACAACTGTCTGCTTACAAGTGTTCTGTCTGTTGAATTTCTTTGAAATCTAGGCGAGGCTTTGACTACTAGGATAGTTTTTTTTGTGTTGTAAATAATATGTAAATAAAGGTAAAACGGTCCCCCGACACGTCAAAATTTAGTTTAGTCTGACATGCTTTAGTTTGTATTTACGTAGTGTTTAAAGTTATTTTTTGCTTTTTATAGGGTTTAATTGCGTAGTTTTTTTGGGTCGGGGGTTTTTTAAATTTGTAATTTAATTTTATTTCATGCTTTTTGAAGGAGCTCCTTAATTTTCCTTCTTTCATTTAATTTATTTTATTTTAAGATGGGGTCGCTATATGCAATCTCGGCCAAAGGAAGCTGTTTAACAATCCTCATGACAAACTGGCTCTGGGAGAATTGCACAGATTGAGAATCAATAAAGATTAACCTTTGGTCATTCTAGATTTTCAGCAAAAATATACATCGGTTTATCCGTTTCATTACGGCATTCCAGGGTTTCATCCGTCACATCCCATTTCCAGCATCAGGTTCTCGTCAATTAGAAACATGAAGAGAACTAGTCAAGACAAATTCAACGAGCCCAAACTCGATGCGTTCACTAAAAGGCAGTTCAGGGTTACGTCTCCTATCTTCGTACCCTAACAGCAGACCAGCTCAGTGGTTCCAGAAGACATTAGTGTTTCAAATTTCAGATCCCACATATGCTTGCAAGTAAACTGAGCGTGTAACATTCCTATCACACCTAACAAAGGAGCTGATGACCTTGAAGACCTGAACCGATTCCCACCAAACATAGCTAAGAACACTCCCGAATGACATTCCTTTCAAATAAAAAAAAACCGCATTACAATCGGATCATCCGTTTGGGAGCTACGATGCCACATACACACACACACACAGACACGTCAAACTTATAACACCCCGTCGTTTTTGGGTCGGGGGTTAATAAAACGATAATTCTAAAAAATAAATAAAAAGAAAATTTCTAGCCAAGGGCGAGGCTTTGTTATGTCATAACATCGTATGTGAATTCAACTGTCTTCAGGGGTTATCATATCTACAGATTTTGTTCAGCGTAATACATAGGCACACTACCTCTACTCAACTTCAATTAAAACTGAACCTTCAACTTCTAGCCTCAGGGGCTATATTATCCTTGATTTTATTAACGCATGGCCACAATTCACAAACAAGTTGATTTACGAAACATCATTTGTTAGTGAGAGGGTGTACCGTGTAGTCTGTGCCAATGGTGATTGTGTGAGAGTGTAGGGGTGAGGAGAGCGAGGTGTGCGGGGCGCGGGGGGGGGGTCCCGGCGGCTCTCATTAGGCATTTTAATTAAGACGGGCGGCCGCAAGCCGTAACGGCCACTATCTACCTGCTACACACTACATCTTTGTCAACTGATATTAAATTCTAGGCGCAAATTCTTGACCCGATTCGTGTAGCGGTATCAGTGTAATGGGAACCGTGAAACGTAACATGAAACTGTCGTATCAAAAAGGGAACATGCCTTGGACAACAAAATTACTAGCGGAAATGTCATAACGCAAAATCTCCTAAGAAAGTATAGAGCAAGTAATAATAAACTATTCTGAATTAAGTACTTTAAAGTGTACCGGAAATGCGGACGTTTAAAACCGAAAATGTAACAGCTTATCGCGTCTTAGTCTCAAGTAGTGAATGTTCCGACTCCGGACGTACATTTAAAGCGTCGGAGCCATTAGTATGTAGTAGTTGGGAAGTTTTAATGCGAACTAAGAACTGTTCTCACTGTGCTAATAACCGTTACACTAACGGACTTGAAGCACACTTGTTTTAAATTTCAATCTCGTAACCGCGGCCTGTTCCCCCGGGTGCGCGGAGATGCAGGTACGCGTGAAGTGTGAACTCATAACTGCTAACAAGACATCAACGGAACTTTGCTAAACAAGGTCCTCGAGCCTCTCGCGTCTCGAGGGACCTCGGAGATGTGACATCAGAAATTACTCGATTAAAACGTTTTCATTTGCTTAATTTCTTATGTGCGTCAAACGTAGCTAATGTGGCGCAGCGCAATCAGAGCGAACATATTCTCAGCAGTCGCTTTGGCAAGTTATGTCACAAAAGAAAATACGTCTGGTTTCATAAGCGGTGTCAAAATTGTGTCTTGCTCTATACGTAATAAGCTGCCTCACTTCAAACGATCAGGGAAAAAGTGTAAAATGTCCTCCTTTCATCATTTGAGCATAAATATGCATGGGTACTTCCCTCCTCACACGCAAAATACATTGAGGCTCTTTATTAAATATTCTTCGGCGGCAGTTTGTACCGGCACAGCTGTGTCCCTCGCATCGCTAGCACTCGCTGCTGACAAAGCAAATGAGCAATATCGCCAGGTAAAAGCCTAGGCAGCTCCGAGATACCATCTATTTTTTATTCAGTGCCATTTTTAATCAGGCCGGTGTTTTTATATTCAGCGCTAGCGAGCGATGTAAAGGGTCCCGGAGGAAGGTGCCGCGTAGTGGGCGCGTGATGGTGGGGAGGCGGACGTTTGTATGTAAATCGTGAATTATTCGTGGTGCGGCTTATTGCGACCTTGGTGCTACGTTTTAGTGTCGCGCTCATTATGCCTGCCAAATGTACAGAAAAACAACCCCTTGCAAAACGTGATAAGAAACCTCCATGGGCAAACACAGGTGAACTTCAGTAGTTCAACTCGTAACCCTCGCTGTTTACACTGTTTAGAATACATTTTCACTTCGTATCTCTCGCTGATTTGTTTGTTATACCGATCCTTCTGTACCTATATACGCTGTATTCCTTTGCAGCAGATGAGTAAAAAACGTGTTTTATCGTGATTTGCACTCAGTATTGTTCAGGAGTATTATAGCTCATGACTGTTGTATGGAGAGACTTACCCTGCGGAGTATGCGCTGCTGACTGTCTCAACAACAACATACAGCACGGTTGTTTCCTGTGATCGCAGAAATAACGATAAAAGTCGCAGATATTTACTTCCACTCTGATAGACGGAATAACGGAACGCTTTTGTTGTATTGAAATGAAATGAAATGAAATTTTAAAACGATTTAATATTGTTCAATAGAATGGGTACCTACACAAAATAACTGCCAAGTTACTGCTACCTAAAACAGTCCTGTATAGAAAGAGAATTGCTTCCCCAGACGTCCATTGAGTTGCAATTTATCGCCATAAGCGATAGTGCACATGTGCGCACATGTGCCTGCGGTCGCCTGGTCGCCGGTCGCCGGTCGCCACGTGTGGAACCGATCGCAACCGTGCCGCAGGGACACCACAAATTATACTGATGACATTTGTAGGCTCTCCCTATTGTCACCCTGCCCTTATTGGCTATTTCATACGACGATCATCTCCATACCATACACTCACATTTTTATATTTTCAACGCAGTAAGAATTTTCTATTTGGAATGTGAAAAGGGTGCTCGTCTTGGACAATAGACTGCAAAATTAGCATTAGTAAGTTTGAGTTATTGTTCTATTCATTTAACCACATAGTTAATGTATTGGTTAAATGAAAAAACAAAGAAAATCTTTACATTTCTGAACACGGAAAAGAGCCTTGCGATTAGACAAAATATAACGGCACAAGTTGGTGTTCATCATTCAACTAACTTGTGCCGGCTAGGTTTTCTGTGATTTAGTACACGTCTGCGAGAGGCGGAGGGAGGAGAGGAAGCGGGAGGGAGGATGACAATCATCTCGCACACAGCCGACTGGAGGGCGCTATTACCAGGAGCGCACGACACGCGGGAGATGTTGTGATCGCCTCGTTACATTCGCTGACATGCGCCACATAATTGTCTGATATCTGTCGCTGATATGATGTCACCGCGGGAACCACTTCCTCATCGTTTAGCGTTCTAAGAGCTATGATTTGTACAATTTTTATCTTTGTATGTTCTTTTTTGCGATTGAATAAATAAATCAACCAAGCTCGACTTGGTAAGTTTATATAGAACTTTTTTCTTAACACAAAATACTCTTTTTTGTTTTTGTCATTTTCAGACACTGAAAGCCACTATTAATAGCGGGCTGTTTCGCTGAAAGTAAAATATAATATTTAGCGTTGCGGCGAGAGTGTGTCGGTAAAGACGCACAACTGGGACTTACTCTCAGCCTCTACTCTCTCACAGTAACAGCTCTCGCGAGCTGAGTTATAGCGCCCGAGTCATGAGCAATGCGCGGCCTTTGTAATTTAGGAAGTGTATGGAGCTACCAGCGAACTGATAACATTAGATGCCGTTAGTTGTTCACTAGTTCATTTTGACTAAGCGCATTGTTGTAATTGTGTGTGTGATGTGTGCACAGTGCGATCGGCTCCTGCTGACCGTAGACTAAATCTAATCAGCTGTTTTGAAAGCTCCAAACCTCTGCTTCTTTTAATTGAATGAAGCAGAATGTGTAACAGTAAAACATAATATGGCACTAACATTAGTGGCGGCCGCTCTCAGCTCAAGCGATATAATAGTGCGGATCCATTAGCGCGGCGCTCGAGCACCGATACAAGTTTACGACGCCACCGCCACGCCACCGCCACGCGCAGTAATACGATCACGACAAAGTGACGGATTTGATGCACGTTGGTGAAAACAGTGTCCAGGCATTTAAGATGTGCTGAACTTAAGAGAGCCTCAACATCGTGCAGACTATGAATCTGACTAGGTTCTTCGGCTATTTTTTAGTGCAGTACTTTACGAAATGAGAAGAAGAATTAAAACTGCAACGATGTCGGTTTATAGGCCTAATAAAGTCAAGTGGTTCAATTCAACTGGTTCGAGTTAAATCATAGTGAACCTTCTGTTCCTACAGCTGAATGCGCATAACGCTTTACAGTCTAAATAATTACTAAGTTTATTGCTTTCCACTAGTTCACTCACCCAGTCGGTTTCCTGCAAAAAGCAATTGTGGATGCATACCAGAATCTCGATATTTTCTGTTATAAACAGTTACGCCAGGAAACAATTTAAAACTTTTGTAATAAATAACAATCTGCTTGTAGCGAAAACAATAGGATATTAATATAACGTAATGTTCATAGATACCTGTATTATATTATATCAATTAAAACCTTACTTAATCAAATGATTTAGAAGCAATAAAATGAAGATCAGTGAACTTTATATTATGAGATTCTCGTAAACTTTCAAATCCAAACTAATATTATAAATGCGAAAGTAACTCTGTCTGTCTGTCTGTCTGTCTGTCTGTCTTTCTGTCTGTCTGTCTGTCTTTTCTTCACGCCTAAACTACTGAACCGATTTGTGTGAAATTTGGTACAGACATAGTTTGAAACTTGAGAAAGGACATAGGATAGTTTTTATTACAAAAAATAAAAATAAAAAATAAAATTTATTACGGACATACAGTGCCATCTATTGGTCAAATGTCGAAATGCTGTTCCTATGCTCCGTAGATAGATGGCGTTAATCGCGCAATGGTGTCATTACACGTGTTCGGTTCATGTTATTGTTTTAATTCATCGGAAAATCCATCAGAAAAATGTAAATAAACAGTAAAAAGGTGTAAAAAAATTAATATTAATATAATAAAAGTTTTACTACAAAGAAAATGCTCTAACGGAGTATAGATAATTCTATTAGTACTACGCGCAATTGTGTCGATCGTTACACGAGTTCGGTTCATGTTGTTTTAATTCATCGGAAAAAAGTAAATAAATAGTAAAAAGGTATGAAAAAAATAATAACAATATAATACTACTTTTAGTACAAAGAAAATGCCCGAACGGAGTATAGATAAATAATCCGAGTTGTCACTATGCTCGATAGATGGCGTTGGGATCGAAATAGATCGCGCTATGGTTTCGTTACACGCATTTGGTTGGGTATCGGCCGAGCGCTCGGTACCGTCGTGGAAAAATTGTATTGTCGGTTGTATGGTCGTTTATGTGGATTGGTCCTGTTTCGTAAATTCTAATTTGGTTCCGTTGTATTTGTCGATTTGGTACAGACATAGTTTGGAACTCGAGAAAGGACATAGGATAGTTTTTATCCCAAAAATCCTGCGGGAGCGGGAACGTCTCAAAAATCCCGCGAGATCGGGAACTATGTGGGTAAAACCAAAAATCTGCCGGAAGTCACTATTCCACGCGAACGAAGTCGCGGGCAAAAGCTAGTAAATAAATAAAATAAAACCTGAATGAACTGCATAAAATACGTTGACTGAAACGAGAGCTATCAGTACTAATGAAGTGGCGATGATGCATTCGAATCAATCGACTCAGTCGGACTCGATCCCTGGCTACACAGAAAACCTCTCACTCGCTAAGTATTTGCTCAAACTCGAGCGTAAAACAATTGCCGAGCGCTCGACTGCTTAATGACGCATTGATCGCGTATTTTAATACGAGTACGCCGAGTGCACTACGCTGTACACCCGCGTACAAAGTGCGTACAGCGCAGTCAACCATTTTCTATTGTATGGACGATCAGTCGGAGTGGAGCATAAAGCTATATTCTTGCAAGTGCTTTGTTGATGGCAATATTCATTGTGAAGACATTCAATATTGCGTAATGGCAGTCGACAATATTACCTGTTGCAAATATCTTAAAAATGGCAGGGAAAATGTAAGAATGAAACACTATCCCTAGCCTTAGGGATCGTCTGTGGAAGTACAAAGTTTGTGATACAACGAATACCTTCGTTCCTATCACGCTGAAGTCTCCATAAAGTAAATGGAAACAGGAAGCGTAAATCACGGGAAAAAACACGACAGCCGTAAAAGTTCCGATGACAAAGGAGACGACAGAGGAAGGTTATTTTTCTTAAATTACTTTAAGAGAGAAGTACAACATTGAGTTGTGTCGTTTTGTACCCGAGCTAATTACTTCAGTCGACAGGTCGAGATGTGCGGGGGGAGGGGGAGGCAAGCCGGGGGGGGGGCTCTAGTGACACGTTACAATGGGAAAAGTTACGCAATAACAGACTAACTTTCGGCTTGACTCCGTTATCTGTGCGGTCCCGACGCTTAAATATAGCCCTTGGGAGCACGACATAAAGTCCTTGATGAATACCGGAGTAACTGTGTGAAGTCCTCCGTCTTTTATTCGTCCGTCAGGCGTACGAGATTTATGTGAATAAAACACGGGTTCGTGTTATGTTTTATGGTGGCGAACTGTAATCCAACGATAACACGGAAACGTACGGCTCACGCCATCAGAACAACGATGGTTAAAAATAATTCTGATGTATTTGATTTACGGATGTCACACATTTATATTGAGTATATTTTGGCTTTTTATTGCCCAATTTTCCAATTTCATACTGCCCTGAATTTGAACACATTTGTATGGAAACTATTTAAATCTTCAGCAGTTATGAAAGTATCAACAACAATGGTCAAAATCCTGTCTGGATATGAGTGCACATCAGTTACACGTTCGTGTGAACCCGGTGAATGCAGCTCAATCAACGTCGATCTGGTTTCAATCGTTACCTATCGAACGTGACGCGTTTAATAAATACTTCACAAAGTATTATGTATGTATTTATCATGTGTCGTAAAATCAATATACGGAAAATACTTCTGAGCAATGTACCTTCTCTGCAATAAACTTCGGTGACTACGGTAAACTCTCATTTTAGACATAACTGATTTATTTACATGTCTGATTTTGATATCAAGAATAGTTTCAAATGAAAACAGTACCTAGGCCATTATCATGTAAGTGAGGTTAATTCGAAGTTCGTGTTATTGAACAAATCAACAATAGTTTGACTTCAAACTCTCTGATTTGTTCCAAACTTCCTTAAATCAGTGACATTGGACACAATAGCTACAGGCAAATTCAATACAATGTTACATAATTGACAAGCATTGATCTACGAAAGGGTAAGAAGGGCATCGCGTACAGTCGCGTACAACTCGCGTACAGTCGCCGACAGAAGGGTCGACGTCGATGGCCATCCCTATTTATTGGAACAAATTCCAATCCCGAGCTGTAACTGAAAAAATATGTAACAGAAAAACGTAATTGCAGTTCCCCTCGCAATGTGACTATTTGAGAAAGGGTCCGTGATATACAGCCTGCAGAACATTCCACATTATTTATATTCCGTGAACATTACAATAGGGAAAAGTATTTCTTGGTTAATGTTGATACTTTTATATGTAGGTACCTAAATAGTTTATAAGTAAACAATTATATTATTGAGGAAAAATAATAATTTACTCACTTTATGTAAGTTAGTACATATATTATAAGAAAATGAGTGAACTTTTTATTCTACAAAGTTGTAGAAAAACGCAATAACTCTATCTAATTAAACTACAGTATCTTAAATACTCACCTTTTTTTTAAAATAACTTCCAAAGTAATGAAACTAATATCCTAAAGGGATTGAGTACGAACTCGCAACAGTTGCGAAGTTTTCCGAAGTAATGTTCGTGTGAGTTCGTCCGCGGCGGTGCGTGCGGCCCGGGCGGCGCGCGGCGCTCGACTGCCGCCCTAGCGCCCGCCCGCCCTAACTACTAGTACATTCTTTACGAAATGTTTCTCACGCAAAATTGAAAACAAGGATTTATTTTCCAAAATATAGATTTTTTTGTGTAAGATCTTTGAAAATATTCGAAGAAACCCTGGTTTAAAAATTTTATGTTTTTTTTTTTTTTAAATACCCTCACATCTGACAAAGAAAAGTTCGGAATTAGTCAATCGCATCCAACAAATCCGTTGATGAATGACCACGAACGAAGCCTCAGCTACATAGCAACCAGTGGGCATGACAGCAATAATACAAGCATTCTATCGTAGGTCCATACCGCGGATAAGAAGAGGATTTATTCCAAGCCCAACATAAAACAAATCGCAGCGGACCGCCCCGGAGCCCCGCGCCCGACATCCGTCATCGTTTGAGCAAACCGACCCAAACACGCTCACATATATCATTTAATATCAATACTGTTATAAGACAAGTTACAATTATTGCTATAGGCATGTTGAGCCATCCGAAGTTGCTACGAGACTCTTCTGCTTTCACATGAAGCAATAAAATAATGCAAACCAAAGAGAGATTTATTTCAAAGTAAACTTATACTAACAGTTCTTTCGTATTTGCATTTATCCGTTTACGAAATACAATTCTCTGTTTCAAGGAACATTTCCTCCACACAGAGCTAATTTATGGCACAGCGGAAATATGCTTGCATTTCTGTCCGAGTTACGTTCCGAACAATTTGCTTCAGCGGTAAATTATAATATCAAATGTAGCGCCTTCAGTGATCCCTGGCAAGCCTTTAGGAGACATCTAGAGTCTTCTGTTTAACATATAAATAACATAATATTCGTGGGAGGCGCGACTTTATGCATTATTCAGGCAAACGCCGCAATCAATGCCAGCGCTTAATTAAACAACTCCAAAAGTTATGAACAATTCTTTCTAAATGAATACTTGTTAATAATGTAAAGACTAAAGTGTTTTTATTTGTCAATATAAACTTCGATAACTTACACAACTTTTTATTTGTTCATCAAGCTCTGTCTTGATTACATCATTATAAATTACCTACCTGCTATTATACATTTTTGATGGTGGATATTATGAAATATTTGCAAAAAGGTACTAATAATATCTGTCACTTGTAGCCATTGAATTATTAAGTAGGTAAATAGTGGGGAGCTGACAATACCCGGCCGGGTCTGGTAGTGCAGTCTGGAGAACAAGTGACGACGACACTATGTCTTCCTTACGAGAAGGGGATACACAGACAGTATTGCGGTAAATTCTCGTTAATCTCGTAAAAGTCACTGTTGGTAAGAGGTAAGAGTTCCTCAGAGACATGCCATTTAAATTAAAAATGTTGCTTATATCACAATCAAACCGATATACGGTTACCACATCGTCTTCTTATATCAGTAGCATCTACCAAGTAGGTAGAAATTAAATTCGATCTCGTTTGAAGAGATACATACGTCTGTGTGTCACGTTTTAGGAAAGTATTTACCGCGTGGGCGCGCAGACGGACGACGCTCGCGACTGTCGTGCACAATGTTATTATTGACTAAGTCTGCACCTTCGCGAGTTCGAGCACCGCGAGCAAAGGTAG
This sequence comes from Helicoverpa assulta, assembly GCA_963856015.1. Taxonomy (NCBI): domain Eukaryota; kingdom Metazoa; phylum Arthropoda; class Insecta; order Lepidoptera; family Noctuidae; genus Helicoverpa; species Helicoverpa assulta. Next base: position 14,289,872 of record CAWLCW010000023.1, read on the forward strand.
TAGGGCTGATAACACTGATCAAGAATAAGAGGTTGTTGTACTAGATGTTTGTCGACTTTCGTAAACCGACTATGTTTTAATTAATCAAATCACCTGCTAATACATTTATGAAAGCAAGAGTTTGTGTGCATGTATGTTACTGTTTGATGCGGAAACTTGGCGGATCTATGAAACTTCGCAGTAATATAGCTTATAAAGATACCACGTACTATAGGTATATGCTACTTTTAATCCATGTTTGGAAAGTAGTTCCCTCGGAACGCAGGTTAGACTCCGGGTGGATGCCATTTAGGCATACTTGCAATATACCCATTCACTGTTAGCAAGAAGTAGGGCAACTGCACAGAATAACATGTCACTTCCAGTGCTGCACAAGCAGATGTAGCGGCGACACTAGGAGCGCCGTTTACCTTGTTACTGCAAGCTCCAGTGAGCGCGAGAGCGTCCCGACGCGACGCGATGCCTCGACCCTGCTCGTGAGTCATAAGCACTCTTTTCGTTCACATATAGTGTCGCTCAGATTGGAATATTTTTCGGTCTTGAAGGTTTGCTTAAATGGAAGATTTTGACTACCCCTAAGACGACCCACTGACCCTACTTTTCACTCAAATAAACCACCGAAAAAATTGGATTATATTCGATTTGAATGGTATTTCGTATCGTACGTATTGTGTTATTAAGTCACGAATAGTCTCAATTTTATGCATAAAATTATGATAAAAATTCTGATTTCTAGATAGAATATTTCCAAGAATAGAATAATAATATAATAGAAAACATTATCCTATAAAAAGAAAGAGGAAATCTTTAACCTTTTGTAAAGATTTTAGCTTAGAATCGCGAAGTCAGTGGAACGGCAAACATTGTTGGATGGGTTGAGACCGTCTCGTGTAATGACACTCGTCCTCCGCACGACACGACACGCCCGCTACAATCGCTTCAGCCGGAACACTTACACAGTCACTACAGAAATATCAATCCAAATGATTTCACTATCTTCCTTTTACCCCAGACTGCGGTTCTACATATAGTTTCTTCTTTAGGCACCTACTAGATGATTCTTACACACTATATGACTTAGCCTGACTTATAAATATTGCGTGACTGACAAGTTTAACTTCCATCTTGTAAAGGAGACATATATAAAGTATCTGATACTAGGTTTTAGATGTCGTTTTATTTGCCTATCATTTAAATATTCGAGACTGTTAGCAACTCTTTTTCAAGTGCGATCTATTAAACAGTGTTGGGCCTTCTGCACGACGTGTGCTAATATCCGCGAGGGTAGGAGGCGCAAGTGATTGTGGCGTTGTTTCGCCATCAGCGCTATATTGTGGCGACCGCCGCGCTTGATGGCGATGTGATGGCGGCGGCTGAGCAGCGCTGACAGCGCTACTTTCTGCTACATCGGTTTGCTCAACACATTATATCGTTAAGCGCTTAGCGACACATTTGCAAACAATTCAAAACAGATTAGGGAATAATTGAAATCTAGGCACAAAAATGTGTTTGAAGATATACCTCGTAAAAAATTTATAATTTGTGTTCAACTAGATTTAGAATTATAACAGAAAAAAGTAATCCGAACTGTACAGCTTTCAATACTATTTTGTAGCTACAGCTGCTGAACAGACGTTTCAGTATTTATAGTAAACGGTGAGCGGTCGTAGTTACACGCTTTCCTTTGTAGGGAGCGATCCCGCAGATCAACTAGATATGTACCGTAACGAGGACCGCTCTTCAGATCAAATGACCCGCTCAGTGTCCCGTGGACTCAGACATATCGAAAGATATTCTCTAGATGAAAACATTTCAATGTCCAGGGAGTACAATAAAGGCGGGAACATATTTCTTACACTTGATGATGCTGTTGAAACTCAAATAATTCCATATATTTGGAAACCATCAAACTGTTAAAGGATATAGTTATTGTTTAATGTTAAGTACTCATTTCGAACTCATGAAATTCTTAATGCAAAAAATACATTTTGATAAGAACATTGGAAATGAACTCTGAAACTTTATTTAACACTTCAGTCTTTTTAGAACTATTATTGGTCAAGCGCGAGTCCAATATACAAAACAAAACTTGGCAAGCACACTGACCATCGGCAACAAGTATGTTCCGACCTTTACATTGGTTACTCGGCATTTCCAAGAAAGTGATATTTGTGTATTACCCCTGAATGTCCGGCCCAGGTTTATCTCGGACACAGATGTGGTTGTATTTGATTAGTTCGGTACAACTGTACAATTGTACCGGTACTGTGTACCTACATATGAACATACATGAGGAGACCAAGTCGGCACGTGCGCGCTCGTACATCGAAATAATATGGCTTGTTCATAATACGTGCTCGGATGTAGGCGAAATGAAATAAACATGCTCGTTCATTTATTGATATGTTGTACTATGGTACTATAGATTTCTTGGGTATTACACGAAAAGTTAAAGAGATAAGAAAAATATAAGAAGGTAGAGCGTACTACTATAAACTTTACAATCGTTGCTTACAGCTGTGATTTATGGAACTTTCACGACACATATTTTTAATTGTATTTCCTTTCCATCATTTCATCTGAATTAATTGTAGATATCTTTGAAGTTAAAATATGTTTGCCTCTTGATAAATAGGCTATAAAGTTATTTAAGCTTTGGTTTCATCTCTCGTTTATTAACGTCCTGTCAACTTCAGTTATTTGTCGTCTTGCTCGTCGTGCATCTGACAGCTATTCATTAACTGAAAAGCGAAGGCTTCAGTTACATCCAATAACTTTGAAAAGCCTTGTAAAATCAATAAACGTAAAATGTTAATAGTGTCGTAATTGGGTAACCAGTTAGTACAGACCTATGATAAACTACGCAGTAAAGTTAGCGCTGAACAAGTTGCAGGCGGTGCGACTGCGGGTCAGCTTGCGCTGGCCTCGCGCTAAGTTCGGTAAGCATTTCTCTACAAGTGACTGTGCTACTTGCGACATTTTATTGGAAAACTTTCTGTGGACCAACTCGAGTGTTTTATTCTCCTACTTTTGAGAGTATTACCGACAAGAGTCACGACTCTCATAAATAATATCACTGTTTGAGGAAGAAAAATCTTTAAAATGGGTCATTTTGTCACACCTCGTGCGAGAAGATATTTCAAATGACATTTATCAATTGACACCTACCACCTGAAATATTGTTTAGCGTCTGTGAAGTATTCCGGCAACATCCACTACAGCAATAAATAATGACCTTAATGAAACAAGTAAACAATAACCCGAAAATATTTTTATATGAATACAGACGTGTTACATAAGCAACACCTGTGTGCTGAACAGTTTTATGTGCGATCTATTGGATTTGAGCGGCAGCCTACAGGCCGCCCAATATTTATGTTATGGATGTCGCAGTTTACGAGGATGAGCGGTGAAATAAAACGTTTACAATATTACGGACGGCAAAGTTTTATTACACAACTATCCGTGACACAGAACTGTCCCGGGGAAATCTTTCACGCTCAAGTTATTCTGAAGTTGGCACATAAACATGGGTGTATCCACTCCCGCGGCACAGGTAATTCAATTAAGAATTTCAAAAGTAGAACTTTGATACTGGCCGCTGAGGAATATAAGATGCTCGGAAAATGAAAGTGCAGTTACGCTCGCCCAGCTTCTCAGATATTACGCTCGAGACTTCATTAAATGCAACATTTTTTTAAGTAACATCGCTCCAATTTTCTGGCAAGTTATGAACATCTCGAAAGCAATATTTCCTTTAATAAGCAATGCCAAAGTGTAATAAGATTTTAGCTACATTTATCTGAGTTTGGGATCAAAATCGTAACTGTTATAAGATGTTCGTCTGGAAGATAAAAACCCGCGTTATCTCCGAGCACGCCGATAGCCGCCGGCTCGTGAATTGTAGTTGTAATAAACCTTCCATTTAGATAACAGACCGAATGTTTTGCTGAGATCTCTGGTTACACGAAACTTATAACAAGAAGATTGATGGATTATGATTAATTTGGAAACTTAATATTAATCATTGTTTAGTTACACGTGTTGCTCTCTAGTAGAAAGTCTCGAAGGAAAACGGTCTGAAAACGAGAGAATGCCATATACAGCACACGGCTACTCCACAATTAACTTAAGAGGATTTATATAAGACAACTTAGATGTAGTAATCCAGGCTAATATCGTTAGCTAATGTTTCTATCATATATCAATTAAGTTCGACAGTCGGATCCGCCGTCAAACATGATCACTGTTAGCAGATGGCGCCACCATCCTACACGATGTAATTACACGTCACTAGGGTTTGTGGGTGTCGGCAGCAGGCACGGTAGGTCCCAGTCTATAATGTTTGCGCTAGTTTCAGTAATACACTATAACAAGGTTAAGTACTGTGAATAGGATGAAGGTAATTGTTGCAGGAGTAATCGTTTGTGAGAACTGTTTATTGTACCTGTATCCCGTAGCGTTAGAGATCTATTTCCGATTCTAAGTACTTATCTTGTATGTTTGTTGAGTGGGTAATGAGGCGTGACTACTTTAGAAACCTTATTTTAAATCATTATGTGGCATTATAAAATACTCTAAAATCAAACTTTAGCTAGATATCAATTCTATCCCCATTAGAAACCAAAAAACTACAATCCACAAAGCAGGCACGTCAATTAAAGGTAACGTAATGAAACATGTGACGTGCTCATTAGTGGTCGGGGTTCGAGTCCCGCGCGGTGCGGTCACACGTCACGCGCGCCTCGTCTCGCCGACTGCGCCTAATTGCAGCCGCTGATAATTGTGCAACTTTATAAGTAGAGGCAACTACTCCAAGCCAGACAGGTGGCTTCATGTCGAAGGACTATTTAAATAGTAATAGTAATAGCCCCGCAGGGCATCTGAGGCGGATGACGGGGAGTAGCGACCCCGCGTGGCTATATATGCCGAGTGCTCCAGGGAGAGTATACTGTCCCCCATCTCCGGCCTGCCGAAGTGAAGCATGATGGGGGATAGGTCTCCCGCCTCTTGGCTTGCCTTCATTGGCCGACCAGAGTGGAGTCGCTAGAGCAGGGTTAGCAGGCCTGCTCGGAGAGTAGGTGCCTCGTGGTAAGTGGCGAGTGGGCCGGTGATGCTGGACCCACAGGGATCGCGTGATCTGCGTTTAAAATCCGCCGAGGTATCCTCACCCTTCAGCCGCTCATGTACCTGTTGCCCCCTTGTTGCTATTCAGTGACTGATTCCCGGGGGTCCAGTAAGTGAGCTGGCGAGTCTCCACCTGCCATTTTTACATGTATTTAATACATTGTCATCGGCAGGTGCCATAGTTCCCGTAGTTTCCCCATTCCTAGTCCATTAGCATTCCATCACAATAGCCCAAGTAGTTTTCATCCATAGTTAGCAATAGTTTAGCACAGAACCGGGGATTGTCCTTGGGAACATTTCTATAGTGTATACAGGGATAATCGCCGGTTTTGCGTCACCATTTCATTAAAGTTGTCTCAAAAGGGCTTCAGCGAGTTGGTTTTGGCCCCACGTTCGCCTCCCAAAAATCTGGGACTCTATAGTCCCGAGGTCTGGTAGAGACATACATTTTATAATAATAATAGTGCATCAATATCACATTGATTTCCCATTCAAATCCTATTAGGAGAAAACAATGAAGCCTTTGAAAACGATATATTGTATCTTCTTCTATTCACTCTTCTTATTGCCGCAAAGCCTCGTCTAGGACCATAAATACGAAATCAAATCTACGTTGTTTTTGTGTAGTAACCGATTTATGAAAGGCAGTTCTTTTATTATCGTTGCACTGAAGTAATCAGTACATTCATTGCACAAAAGAAATGTGTTAGAGCTATTTATGGAGCAGAATATCTCGATCACTGTAAACCATTATTTAAAGCACTAAAGATACTTCCACTTCCTTGCCTTTACATTTTTGAAATTTGTCTATTTGTAAAAAGATACCCTCACTTGTTCCCCGTGTATGAACACAAGTCCAAAAGAGTTGAAAGCAGATCATCAGCAGATCCAGGACAACTATTTGTACCTAGCCAGAGACTGCATTTATATAGTAGAAACGCGAATTGTATGGCAATCAAAATATTTAATAAATTACCACCTCAAATAAGAATTTTGCCCATTAACAGATTTAAGAAAACCGTATTTGATTGGCTTCTGGACAAATGCTTCTACTCAGTTGCAGAATTTTTAATTGTAAATTTTGACATTTCTTGACCGTATAGTAATAACACATAGATTTTCATTTAGTTTTGACATTTAACATAGCAGTTGAATAATTAATATATATTCTTTTTTTGTTTTTAAATTCAATGAATATTTCTACACCGGCATCGGTAGTATACGTGAAACTGTTTTATATTGTAAGACCTGTTTGTAATTACCATATATATATACAAGCTGTTGATTTGCATCCGTGCCATAGTCAAGGACGTAATTATACTAATGATTCTCAACCCAAATCAACAAAAAAATTGGTACAAAAATTTTTGATTTTAATTTTTTTTCGGAAATCCGTCAATGTCATCTAGCCGTATTTAAACTTGGCGCGTGTGTTACTGGCCTTAAAACCGTGCTGCGCCTTCACACAAACGCAAACACAAAGCATACGCAACGATTATTCATAAATTTCATTCATAAAATTGGATTACTTCTGAAATACTATGACATTACAATGACAAAAAAAGCAGTGCATATTAGCTATTTCCCGTCTACTGTGATTCCAATCGACTATTTACGTATTTTATGTCCTCCTCCTGAAGTATGGCACAAATGCAAATCAACACCTTGTATAAGAAATAAATGCTAGTCTATTCTATTCCATTCTATTCTATTCGGACAGCGGAGTATCAACATTTCCATGCAAGCTTAGGAGAAGATATAAAAGCATTAAAGCCTCGATCTGTCACGAATCGTTACAAAAGAACTTCCATATTTGCTGAACGTTTGTTTTATAACAGACGTGTTTTCAGGAGACTATGATGAAGAGATCGTCAATAGCGTGCTATCTGCCGTCGCCGGCGGTAGACTATATCAGCTATAGATGTAGTTTAGATAGGCTATCTATCGCATTCAATAGCCGCGTCTGCCGGAGCGAACTTATTGTATGAACTGTCCCCACCGGGGTACCGGGGCACAGGGCCGGACTTGGACTACTCCGAGTATAAAATTTATTTACAACTCCACTTACTAACTGCTGGTACCTATCAACAAAAATATTTTTGTATAATAGTGAAAACTATTCAATCAAACGCGTCATTTTGTTTTATATACCGAAACTTTATCAAGTGCAGATGCAAGTACCTAATTCACATGTTAAAATCAGTAAGAATTCCGTTCCTTCTTTTTAATGCATAGTGTCATTTATTATATTTATTTATTATTCCTGTAATTCAGCAATTCTTTTTTTATGCAAAAGATCCACTATCTTTATGCAGGGAAATAGTAAGGAACACGTGACCAGTGCTTAAAGTCCGTCCCTGGTGCGGGTAGCGTCTGGCGCAGCAATCTCTGTGAAAGGCTAGTGGCTCGCAGTAGGCCTTCAATATTCATCAGCTGGTGCACTTGCAGACCACCAGGTGTCTGCACAACATATACCTACGGACACTTCGCTTAGTTATGTGTTACTACTTAGTTGCCTTTCTTCTATTGTTTGAAGAGATTGGTGTCTTTTCAATTGATCTATTAATTGCAACAAGAACATGCAAGCATTTTGAAGCTGACAAAATCCATTTATAAGAAAGTTAAAAAACACTTTTCGAAGTGTTTATGACGCGAAGAGGTACTGTATCTTGGTATAGTTTGTAAGAGAAGTGTGCCAGTATAGCAAGCACTATCTCCGCAGCTGCTCAGCTAGTTAATCGCTACACCTCGAGCTCGTTTATTACACATTTTTATACTCGCTATGAAACTTTCATTAGCTTTTTACGACGAACCACCCCCACTGCTTTGAGGCCAGGGTTGCCAGACTAGTAAGTTAATAGCTAGGACAGAATTTAAAACGTCCGCAATAGACGTTACGCTCAGTATAGGTTAGGTTTAGTCTATGCGCATGGTCTAGCGTATTTTACGTTAATAACTTGGAATAATGAATCAAAGTTTGAAGCTCGTATAACTTGAAGAAGTATTTCTTCGTTAGACATTGTGCATTGGCAGCCCTGTCCCCGTACATGGCCGGTACAGCGTGCATCACGAGCGCTTGTTGACGTAACTGCCGAATTAATTATAAGTATAATCGTAACGCGAACACGCACACACTGACAACACACAACTTATACACTTTACGATGCTTTGAGCTGCTCGTATTAACTGTTGCGGATTACTAACAGCTATCATTCGTTTAACAGGATGATTACTAGTCTTATTATAATGGATGTTCTAGCAAATTAATGTGTGTATTCTTCAGAAGAAAAGTAACGTCTAACTACTGTAACAACGCGAAACGGATTCAATATCATACACTGCCTATCAAAAATATACCTTGGTTAAAATGTTCTATTCTATGAGAACAGTTTTCTCTGACGACGGATTGTTCGGGCAGTCTGTAATGGAAACGTTGATAAAAACATAATTCGGCGGTCGGTCCGTGCGTCCGGCGCCCGGGCCGGTCCGGCGCTATCGCGATCCAATATCGTCCAGCATCGACCGGCTGACGGCTTCATACCGCCCTTATCTTTCATAGATACCATTTATTTTTACTGGACCTACCCTACTTCTTGTCCATAGAGATTGGGTATATGTTGCTGCAATACTTGCCAGTCGAGGTCGGTGTCTAGTACAAACCACTTTGGGAAAGTATTCGGAACGTAAACGATTTATGAACTATAAATATGTACAGCTATCGGACGACTGCAGACTACTGATAGAACATCAAACATTATGAATTAAATCTTTGTGAGTTCCATTTATATACCTGTTTAATTTCGACTGTTGAATAACCAAATGTGGTAAATTCCTATCCAGAGAATTAAAGCAATTAAATGTTCAGTTTAAACACCAAAATTCTCTGTAGCGGTAGTATTGCGTATAATCAGTTTATCAACATTCGGTATTTAAATATCCTATTTGAGGAACAATCGAAGGAAGTGAGAGGATAAGGTTGAGCCGGGCGGTGGAGCGTGGAACAGACGTTGGTTTACTTAACAGGCCACAGGCCTTCGCTTCGTCTCAGGGGCGATGCTCTACATTGTTGGTTTGTGTCGCCGATACATACCATTTTATTCCAAACTCAATTCATATAGTTTCAAAATGATTGTTCAGTGCGCTTTTATCTTAGGGGCCGTTCAAGTATTACGTAAGCACTATATGGGGGTGGGAGGGTCTTTGTTTTGCTTATTTTGGATGACATGGGGGGTAGGGGAGTCCAGATGATGATTACGTCATCGATAGTTATTTACTTTTTTACACGAATGGCAACCCTCACATTGTCTATGCTTGAAAACGAAACGCATTTTCGGGGATTCCCGCAAATATACACGCATACGTTTAGGCACTCGCTTTAGAATCGATTCGGGGAATTACGGCGCGCTGTTCACTTGTCTAAATTTCTTCTGTCAGTGTATTGTTTTGTTCGGATACTATAACATTATAATTATAATATAAAAAAAATACATTTTTAATTGAAAAATGTTTACGTAAGCATGGGGGGAGGGGGTAAAAGCTTTGCTTACTTTTGCTGACAAGGGGATGGGGGGGTAAATAATTGTAATAAATCTGCTTACGTAATATTTAAACGGTAGATAGATGCTGAATAAGTATTTGAACTACATACTACCCCTTACTACTTCAAGTAGTACTACTTAATAAAGCTCAAGTTCAAATACTTATTCAGCATCTATAGGGAGTGATATCGCGGGTCACGGGTCGTGACGTCACGCGCCGCGGGGACCATCACCTAGATTGGATATCACCCAATGTCTAGCCCGACATTGTTCGGTAACGTTTGCGTACGCTTTGCGCTATTCCTACAATTGAACACTTTTCTACCAAAATTGTAAAGACCTCGCCGGGTCGACTAAAAAAACTTCGTATTCTTATTGAAAACCAGAATTGAATGGGCATAGCTAACATTTGTTTTAATCAAGAGCGACACAAAGACGTCGCTACGAGGGATATTTTCATCCAACATTTGTGCCGCAAACATTTCGCTGAAGAAATAAGCTTCAACAAAAATGTTTCCGTAGACTTTGCGTAAAGTATTGTTTTCATTTCAGCGGAAAGGAACTAACTAAGCGAAAGAAGTCATTACACGTTACTCATAAACCGCCGAAGGCTGCAAATGAGAAAAAATATCTATTGTGGAGCAGAAAATGGCATTCTTGTTGCAGCCGCGGAGCTGGGCCACAGAGAAGTTATAAGCAGAATGCTCACTTTGAACAGAATTGAGGCCGAAGCCTTCGTCCACCGAAACTGTCACTACAACATATTCAAAATTTTCGCTATAAGTTTCCCTAAAGTAGTATTAGCTATCTAGACAAAGAACTCATCTATTTCCTATATATATGTGTAGTTCAGTGCTTATTTCCTGAACAGGGCATGTTTAGCTAGTTCTTCTGTCCACTAACTGTGCAGTGCCCGGGGAGGTAGTGCAGCAGTAGGTGGGGACGCATTGTTGGGATCCTCCGATGGGCCGCTGGCTGCCAGTTGACTATGATTCCGTCCGTCTGTGTGTCTGCGAGCAACGCCGGAGCAATCTGTGTGTAGCCGACGGCGCGCTGCTCCCACAAGACTATAAAGATTTTCATTAAACACTGAAAATTGTTCTTCCCTCATTTAATTATTTAAAAGGCTGTACATGACACGGTAGCTATTTTCCCTACGACCTGTTAAGGTCTTAAGTGGCAATTGAAGGAAATAATCACAGATGATGATAATAGGTACTCTAAGGCGTCATGTGGCTTGAGCACCAATAGTTACCGTCCTCTCGGTAAGAGCAACTAATTAGCTATAACAATGATGACAGGGGTTGTTACCACAATACTGACTGAAAGGGGGATGAAAGGGCAAAGGTAAAATAAAATAACGAAAACAACGGGGGCCTGTGCGTGTGTGCGACATTTATCTTCATAGTTATTATTTCCGCAAATGCAAAGAATCAATCCATTCACTACGTCCCGTATAGTTTGCAAACAAACGTAGTGTATGTGAAAAGAGATGGAAGTTTCAAACGATTCTTTTGCCGTCTGCGAGACAAAGTGTTCGAGACTCGATGGTATTTAATTAACTTGTCACAAAAGGAAACGATACAGCAATATCCTGGAATACTACGTACCTACCTCTTGATACCGTACAGTTTGTTTCATTTTCAAAGACTTTCTTTTGTAGTATGGAGTTTCGGCAACTTGAGGCTTGCAAATGGGTTGTGTTTGGATTCTGTAGGGTTCGCTGGAAGGGTTGTCTGCTCTGTGGTGCGCATTTCACGCGCGTTCGAGCGCTGGAGTGCGATTACTTTCATGTGCTCTCAGTAAGGGCCGCAGTTTGGGGGACTGCACGTAATAATGTGCTTTTCGTTTGTTTGCCGCGCTTTGTGATCGCTCAACCTCGCCACGTTTGTTCTTGAGGGTGAGTTACACTCTTAACATGTCGTCTCATCTATGCATTTATACAAACTTGAACATAATGACCTCTTGCAAACATGTAATTTTAGGGTAGGGTTTTCATAACTGTAGCTCTCTGTAGAACCTACAAAAAGTAGTCAGGTGTATAAATGTGCAATTGCGAGGAGAGATAGGATAAAGAACAACATTATAGTGAGCTGGTGAAAGCGACAGAATTGCGCGAGAACGTCGTTTAGCTCGCATTGTGCATGCGCCGCCGAGACGCGCCGACAATTTGTCCAGCCTGTCTACCGAGCGACACACACGCGGCGGGAGAGTGCAGAAGGATAGCCCTATGAAATCAGATGAATGAGGACTTGTTAAAAAAGGGTTCCAATAATGATGATCTAATAATCAAATGCCGACTTGAAATGAAATATTCAGTTAATATTATATTTTGTAGCTATTTACTGGCTACTTTTTCAACCAACACCATATCAGCTTTAATGTTTCTTTTGGCGTTAAAACCGTCCGTATGTAAAAGTTTGTTCGTTAGTTTTAGTCTACTTAATCGCACTGTATCGAGTGATCCTTCTAAACTATCTGTGGGTTACCTCGATAGCTCCCACATGAGCCAATGAATAAATTTCCGTGCGCTGTCGAGCCGGGAGCTCAACCTGCACCAAACGATACAAGTGCCACCGACGTGACAAGAATTGATCCCAGCTCCCAGCTACTAGCTCCCAGCTCCCAGTCCGCCTGAGTATACTACTGAATTACGTTCCATGAAGAAGTTAACTTTTCTATACCAATATAGTCGTCAAATCTTAATGTAAGGTAGAATCTAGTGCACAGATGGGTGGGCAAAGAACCAACCTCTCGAGTATGAGGTCGCGGGTTCGATTTCAGGTTAGGCAAATACCAATGCAACTTTTCTAAGTTTGTAGGTATGTACTTTCTAAGTATATCTTAGACACCAATGACTGTGTTTCGGATGGCACGTTAGACTGTAGGTCCCGGTTGTCATTGAACGTCCTTGGCAGTCGTTACGGGTAGTCAGAAGCCAGTAAGTCTGACACCGGTCTAACCAAGGGGTATCGGGTTGCCCGGGTAACTGGGTTGAGTAGGTCAGATAGGCAGTGGCTTCTTGTAAAGCACTGGTACTCAGCTAAATCCGGTTAGACTGGAAGCCGACCCCAACATAGTTGGGAAAAGGCTCGGAGGATGATGAATCTAGTGCACAGATTTAAAAATAGCTGAGATATATTGATATCTATTGTATTTTCGTACGAAATGATACAAGGACAGGTAGATTATTACTTCATGGCAATAAGATATTTCATTCAGAAATTGAAGCCGTTTCTTTACAAGGCAACTATAAAAGTCAGAATTGAATCTGTATGTAAATCGCTCGAGAGATAACATCCTCCTCTTAATTCCGGCACTAAAATATTCATCAACTGAGATGTTATCCGGCACGTAATAAGGTAAATGGCAAAAACACGTGCTGTAGCGGCGACGAGAATAACTTGGTCTATTCCGTCAGTTCATTATAATAGCTAATATAGAATAACACGATGTCTGTGTGTTATCGTGCTTCACAGGCGAAACAACACCCAGACATCGCGCGGGTAAACTACGCCTCGAGGCTTAGCGCGAACAAAATCATGTGAGAAGCGTACTTTATGAAAAACAATATTAGTTTATATGATATAACATTGTTCTTTTACTTCACCTTTTATACAAGATGTTGATTTGCATTTGTGCCATATTTCAGGAGGAGGACACAAAATACGTAAATAATCGATTGGAATTACAGCAGACAGGAAATAGCTAATATGCACTGCTTTTTTTGTCATTGTAATGTCGTAGTATTTCAGAAGTAATCCAATTTTATGAATGAAATTTATGAATGATCGTTGCGTATGATTTGTGTTTGCATTTGTATGAGGGCGCAGCACGGTTTTAGGCCAGTAACACACGCGCCAAGTTTAAATAGGGCTAGATGACATTGACGGAATTCCGAAAAATAATAAAGAAAAAAAAATACGTACCAATTTTTTTGTTGATTTGGGTCGAGAATCATTAGCATAATTACGTCCTTGAATATGGCACGGATACAAATCAACAGCTTGTATTTCTACAGGAATGAATTTTATCCAGTGCGCAAACTTTGTCAACTCATAGTTAAATAAGTTTTATAGATACGTATATTTTTATTTTGTAGTGTTTTAGTACAAAAAAGAAAAGTTATTGATATCGAAAGATGTTTATTTTGTAACCGATAGTACGGTCACAATCGTCATAGTATGCACGGCGGCAACGCGAAACCGGTTTACTGACGGAGCTCCGCTCGGCGCGCGTAAGTAATAGTTGGTATCCATATTTTGCTGATTTTAGGGCGGACAAAAGAATGAAAAAATTTTTTTTATTGATGATGCAGATATGTTCTGTTAACGATTCTGGACCACCAGTTTTTTTTTGCGCACTGCTTAAAATTCATTCCTGTATAATCTTTTTCGATTAACTGCCTGTTATCAGAAACAGAAATCGCAATAACTTTATACTTGTAATAAATAATACGACCCTCATATACTCTTAGTTATATAGGAACCTACAAATAAGCCGCGTCTGTTGTTAGTGAACCGCGGCGGGTTCGTTAATCATCGTTTACGGAGCGCGTAGCCGGCGTAGCGCTACGAGCCGCTACGTATTACACGTGACGTTTCGTAGCATCTAGCTAAACTGTAGTTACGTCTATTCAATCTTTACGAATATTGTAGTGTGTGTGTGTGTAAACGTCTTATCTTTACTCAGGATAACTTTAATTTACATTTAAAAGTTATTTACAATAGAAAATGAAGTTATTTGTAGGAGATATAAACCCCCAATGTCATATACTGTGAGTTTAGCGGTGTATATCAAGTCAAACGATATTTAACTGAACAATCAAGCCTTCATATACTGATAATGACAAAACATCATATCAGAGTAGCAGGTAAATCATAACTATTTTGGAAAGTTGCAGGACAAACAAACGATAAATTTGTTACTGCACTCGAATGATCTGTAGTGTTTGACAGTTGAATCAGCGGCAGTGAGGGACATAGATCAAAACTATGTCAAGTTTATCTACTGCCTGTGATGCAATCGGGGATTCAAACTACACAATGTCGTTCCTATACATACGTCACAAACAAACTACATTTTACCATTTCACATGTCCATGTCACTTTCACGGTAGCTTATTTTATTCAATCAGTTTCGCTTTCCGTTCTCGTAATGACAAAGCAAATAATGTTGAAATTGTATCTTCTATTTTATGAAAGTCAAAAAACTACTTAAAGTACCTGTATTGGCACAAGTGACCGAATAAGTAGCAAGTGATCCGCGGCACTGTTCACAGAGTTCACGCGTCACTGAAGACGCGCGATATGTATTGTTGTTTTCATGCCAGTGAGTTTCACGTCCACTGCACTCATTGTGATTATTTTATTATCTTGTTTCAATTAAATTCTTAGATAATAATTCGCAGTTTTCGAATTGTAACTGAACATGAACTTATGCTCATTGATGCATTTTACCCAACTATTCTAATCTAAATTTGAATAAGCGATGTCTATATAGACTGGAACATTTATATACTTTCTTAAATAAGTTTTCGTTTGTGTAGTGGCCAACTGAGTGGGTCACTTAATAGATTGGAGGTGAGGCGGTGAAAGACCTCTCGCGACACACCGCGCTCTGCTGTGTTGTTTGGTCCCAAATGTGGGGCACAGACAGAGACCTCGTGAAGAGGGGTCACCGGGTTGTGCATATTTTGGCGCTTGTTTATGAATTTATATTCAGATGTTATAGGTAAGAAAAGTGTCATCAAAACAGCCACTTGTTCACCACACGTAGTTAGCTAAGTAACTCGTACGTGTTACTGCTGTAAGTAATGATTGTATAGAGAAACAGCAGCATTTCATTCAATTTAGGCGAGTGCAGCTCGACAAAGCGCAGGTGAGCGAGTTCTCGCTGCTGACACGAGGTGTTGTTGTACAACGTGCAACATGCATGTCTGACTGCACTCGCACAATGAGCCGCTTTCTGTCAGCGCGCTGGAGTGCCTGTGGTATAGCAGCGATGATACAGTAAGCATAATGTTTTCATTATTTAATAACATAGCCGATCTTCTGGTCTGTATGTACAATGTTCTCTCTTTACAGTACATTACATATAACATTAACGTGTAAAATAATCACAGTACAATTCTAATCTTCATTAAAGATTATGTCACTAAGTTATAATCTTAGTGACTAAACATGTTGACCATAATAAACCTAGCTATGATGCCTTTATATTATGGTCTAGTTTGTGACGTCATTCGGCGATAATATGTCATATAGCGAGTTATCTTACTGTTAGCTGGTGCACTGTGTCGCCAGCACTAAGCAGGGCAAGAGGGCGTGACATCGGGGTCAGCGCGTCACGTGACGTCATCCGTCACACCAAAGGCTATCTCTATGTGTCTCACACACGACCAGCTATGTTTCATGTTAATGCCCTACCTATTGGCTCTATACTAATCTTCCTATTAAATATATAAACTACTTCAACATAATATTATATTAATTTACATAGAGCAAATATCTTTGTATTGTATCTAATTCTTGAAAAAAGTATAAAAGGGCTGTAGTTTAATATAGCACACAATATTAAGCTTTTGAATCCCAAAATAAGGACGATTGAAGATATAGCTTTTACAATACTAATGTAGGTCCAAACATTGAGGAGTCGTCGCATTCACGAGGCACTCGTAAAATTGGCGAACAAATATAATCTCCATTACTCAGTGGCATTACGTCGAGGTCTTTGTCAAATCTGAATAAAACGTAATAAATACTGAAAGGGAGTTGAGTGTGTTTCGATGTTCTGAAATGTTCGCTAGTGAGTGCAGAAATGGCGTTCATGTGACCTACGCGGTACATAAGCGAGTATACACAGGATGAGTACGTGAGGGAGTACATAGTTCTAGTAAATAAAGGAGTGCCTATCTACCCACAAAAATGTAGTTCTATGCATGTAAAATATATTACGTAGGCGTAGGAAAGTACATACGGTAGCACATAGGCGTGGTACATAAGGGAATATAAATACATAGTACATAAGTACATGAGAGAGAGGAGTACATGAGGAAAGTTTATAAAGCGTAATAGCGACATAGGCAAAGTATATAAGGAAATATATAGGGGTAGTACAGAGCGTGGTTACACGAGGGAGTTACTTAATGGTGATAAACGTGGCGTAATGGACTCAGTTGTATTGTATGACGGACTCACCTTCATGAGGTGTAGATGCGCGGAGACCTGGTCGCCGCGCGCCGCCGGCTCGCCGCCGGACACCGGGAACGAGCCCAGGTACTGCAACAACAACACGTATCACCCTTATTATATACTACGCATTGCTGTCACATGCTGGTAAAGATTGCGAGTACTGCATACTTTATCATAGACATTCACAATGGATTCATTCCGCCCACATTCCGCCATATAAGTATTAACACTGTGAATATGTTGATAGTCTATATCTCAGTAAACTATAAATATGAGGCACGCTGTACATTAATTTTAATCAAAACAAGAGAATGATTAACTGCCAAAACAAGTTCGTTTTTTCCATAAATATTTCAATAATTGACAGGCACACCGTGTCCAGATGACGGATGCTGATAAAGTGTTTAATTCGCGTTGAATTTATAATGAGCGGCGCATAATGAGGTCTGGTCGTGATAAGTGCGGTCCTCCGCCGCCGGCCGTCCACATCGCCGCATTAACATACGGCGCGTTATCGACATACCGCACAACACTACTCCGCTACATGTCACCCCGGGGCTGCTGCGGTACATCTCGGAGTTACTGTACTCACTGACAATGTTTACGTCTTCGCAACATAATCACAGTTAACTGTAGGTTGCGTCCAAATAACTTACCAGCCTTACTAACTGCTTCGGACAATTTAATTTCATAAGTTTTCCAAATCCGCTGTCAGATTGATCAAAGCTTCTTTAAATCAAAGCTTTTCGTCGAAAGTCCGTGACACGGATACAATATCTCAGTTCTAAGTAGTGGTGCAGTTCAACAATGTAACTAATTGCACGACACATCGGAGCCTGCACATGAATATTTCAAACATAATTGACATATCGTGTTCCTACGGCCGTGATCTGGCACGCCCACCACATAAATATCAATCTGTGCGAATAAGTATAGGGTACACTTAATGCGAGTGCATTGACCCCTGTTTGAAACGCTTGCAATCAATGAACTTGCCAGCTGAGTCCTTTCAACAACAATGGTTGTGGCGATGGTCGCAATGTAACCGCGGTGTAGTGGTGTGCATTACCCTTCGCCCTCGCCAGGGGGGGAGGGGTGCTCGCGAAGGGCGCGCAGTGGACCTAATGACCTCGAGGAGCTATTGAACGCTGTTGATTGCTCACAGCACGTGTAGGCAAAACGATTAATTTTACACACAGGACGGTATGCGCAGGGGGCGTATAACAATTAATTAAATAGGGAGCTGGAGTCAAACTAGAGGACTTCTATACTTTATTGGTGAAAACATCAATTAATAATCTTCTGTTTTGTGTATTGGATATTTAAAAAAACGCAACATAAAATACTAATAACGTAACAACAGAATCGAACACATTTTGATGACAATCTCATCTGTCTGAAATAAAACAATAAGTTAGTACGTCTGCAGTCATAATAAGCTGTTGAGTGAAGCGCAAGTCGACTAGGCGTTGTCGAGCGCATCTCGGTTTAATTAGAACGTCGTCGCGATCGGCCGCCGCTCTCATTACATGTCTCAGAGCAAACCCCACTGATAGCTGCATGCGACGGAGCGTTATTGTCGACTATTCAATGTGTTGCTGCGGAGACAGCTTATTGTACCCAGACAACTATATCTTTTACTTTACCCATACAATGTTGCTGGTTGAACACGAATTCACTCAGTCGAACATAGGGCATGCAATTTCGGTAAAATAAAAATTACCGGTAAAAATTCGGTAATAAAAATATTTTATTATTATATCTCGCTCCGGACCTTGAACCAGGCCCGAACACGAGGGCGCCGCTGCGGCGGTACCCTTCTCAGGCAGTGCACACCTGGACTGTGTGCTCCACCGTGTCCTCAGAGCTGTCCGCATGGTGGTGAAGTAAAAGCCCTTGCTCAGTAAAGTCATAGAATAGGTAAAATAAGCATGAGATACATTTTTACCTAATATGAGCTGAGAGCTATAAGGAAAATTAGAATAACCTAATTAATATTTGTTTAGGTATTATAAATTAAGGTGAAAAAGAAGATTTGTATCTAACCTAGAGATAGTTGAGGAGCCACATAAGTTTACTTTCTTAAAAAATAGCAACTTTAACACTCTTACAATATGTAATGTATGCAACATTACATTATATTCAAGCTACATAATGAAGATTTGACGTTAAATGAACAATTGCTATATTTTACCAGAAAAACGTAAAAACCGGTATTGCATGCCCTAGCGAACAGGACATTTACTAGACAGGTTAATTATATTTATTTAAATAGTAGTTTAAAACAATACACAATTGTTTCGTATTTCAATGCGCAATAAAGTATCTAGGTGAAAGTAATTAGTTGAGAGCAGTGGGTAACGCGATACAGTTTCAGCGGCGCGATGTTCCGTCAATGTCAGGGTCAGTCGCGTGCCGGTATTTCCAATCACGTCGGCTGCCTCTTGTTCAAATAAATGAACGAAGCTAAGGTTCCCCGTTACACTATACGTGTTACGTGTATTACGTGTAGTGTCGGTAAGATGACTTAGTAAAGCGTAACCGCAGACGCCTCGTGTTAACATCGCGACCCTGCGCCTAAAGCACTAAGCCTTTAAGCCGTAAGTCTTCTGTTAGCTTTACTAGTTTTGAAGTTCACTTGATTCTAATATTTATTTTACCGTAATATTTCCGGACTTTGAGCATTTCCTCCGAATACTTTAACCCGAAACGACGTGAGACGCAGGAAATTCTCGCTTATTATTCCTGTATCACACGTATTTCTATGGGTGGGTGATAATTTACCTATAAGCCTTCACGAGCAGTGACCGTTTCTAGTAAAAAATTCAACAGAATTTTGGAATTAGTGATATTAAAAAACACACAAGTTAATAGATAGTATCATTTTCAGATCTGAACAACATTTAGAATCGCAAAGGTCATATTATAATACTGTTACTGTACCGCTTGTCCACAAACTAAACCCGAGCAGTGAGCAAAGCCGACCGCAAGCGGCTGCGGTCGCCTCGCGTTACCGTGCTCCACTCGCATGTACCTCTGAGTACTCGACTGTACCGCACTTTCATACGCAGACCACAGGGGATTACCAATGTGGTCTGCTAAAGTATATTGTGGAAAATGTTTACATTATACTTTGTCTATTTTAGTGGAACTTGATAAGTTAGAGAATTTGCATTCCTATATGCATTTGAGTAAGTATAGCTCAGTATGCCACAAGAAAAGTACCTATTCTATAGCCGTGTATTTGTAGATAAAACTAGGCAAAGCCTCAGCACCTGTAGACTGGCATAAGGTCACCGCGAGCTATAATAAATTCCCGAGACAGCGGCGTCCCAATCTCGTTACGTCACCGTCACGCTGCCGTCACGTCGCCGTCACGTCGCCGTCGGCTCGACGCACACGAGACGCATAATTTCCCAGAAGACAGTCACGTTGATGACAGGAGGCGCGCAGAGGAAACTCTACAATGTACGATATTGAAATATAATGATGTTTGAGCGCTCACGGCTCGGACGATCTATCGAGTTCAATTTAGTCTTGCTTATAATTTCGTTTGTAAATGTGACGAGTTTCGCAGTAAGGTTTTTTTATTTGTGATTTATTTTATAAAAAAAAAACACATTTTTTAATAAAAATTTTGGTGAAATTAACATAATTATCAGAATTCCGGTAACTTAAAGTTTCGAGACTTCAGCACATTAGGTGCATAAAATTACTCTAACGAAAAGTAAACAAAGACACATGTTGGAGATATAAGAAGTTGTTTGTGGAAGGTAGTTGTTGACCCAGTGCGCGAGGTAGCGCGGGGCGCAACGTGCCGCCGACATAAATTACCGACGTGAACAACTTGTCGCACAGTTTCCACACTTTACAGCCAAGGACCAACATCTGCCGGCTTTTGTTTTTCGTAAGAAAGTAACAATGTGGCAAAAGAACGAAAATATAACCATATTTTATCTCCGTGCTACATGCAAAGTTACCTATGAAGGTGGAAGCTGCTGTGACTATTACTGAAATAACTAAAGTTTAATCTAAATTACATAGAAATATACCATGATATGGAAATACACACATAACTCATCTCCTAGCACAGTCGAGTACATATTATATTTAAACATACTATGGGAAATCAACGAGTGTCGCTATCTATCGGGTGGAGTAGACACCAGTCACAGTCCTGGCTGAAGCACTCTTCTTACAGGCGGTACTGTCGCGAGCACTCCGCGTGCGCCCGTCGCGCGAAAACCGCGCTAGATGGCGCTACTCGAACTTCTATACTGCTTATATAAAAGTTGCAACTCGTACAAATGCTTCGAAACTTTTTTGAAATTTTAGTGCATTAGGTAGTAGTACGGAATAATGCGCGTACAGTGATCAATAAAAACTTTCATAGTTACGATATTTGTTCGAAAGTTTTTATGTGCTGTCCCAAAGCGCAGTAGTTGTGTGGTTTATTTGATTGCAATTCGTTCGATCGCCGCAAATGTGTTAATTTTATAGCCAGTCATATAGAGTGTTATGGCAATCGGTTATCAATCATCGATGAATGTTTATATAAGCCGTCGTATGGAGTGCCAACATTGATTGCCAGATGCTGCCATAACTGGCGCATTTGGCTCCAACTCGAGCAATTGTAACTTGATGGATACAGCGGATACCTGCATGTACCTGGAACAATGGAATAGCGCTCACTGGCTATCGATAACGATCAGTAATAGTTCAGCATTAAGCTCGGTTTGCCGTGACCCGACGTCCATCAATTTCAGATCGCCACATATTCGCTCTAGTTACGAGTACTCAGAAGCCATAAAGTCTGTTGTCCAGTCGCGTCGCAGGATAACTTGTCACACAGTTAACTAGATTGCCGAACTCAGATATCGCTAATCTGTTTATCCGGCTGGACTGGGAGTCGACCTCAATTAGGTTGACTTCGATATTTGCATCATGGTCTTATTTTAAAATTCAAATAGTTAAATGTATGAAATGAAAAACTGCTGAACTACGCTGGTGGCTAACTTTGTAACAAGCCAACACAATTAACTGTCCACCGCAGGAATTTGCGCAGTGACGTGGCATTTGGTGGAGTATCGTGAATGCCAGTAGACTGGACATCTGTGTAGTAAGTGATCAGCCGTCCGCTGCTCTCACTGTGGAGTGGCGCGTGACTGCGCGGCCGGTATGCCACTCGACCACCGGCTGTATGTTACGTCAAGTGACGTGCCAGCCGCACACAACAAGCGTAATTATTCAAACGATACTTCCATGTTCATGAGCATTTACAGAACTACAACTCAAGAAAAACAGTACAATGGTTTGTAATAAAGTAAGTATGAATCATGAAAACGATGTCTATTTTAAACAACCCACATAAAATATGTCGACGTAAAGTTAGAAAGTTGGCAACATTTCCGCCATTGTCAAGTATTTCGATTACAGTAAGCTCGAGTATTTCGCGATGACAATTATGATACGCTCCATCAAGCCTATCGCTTTTTCCAGACCCGACTCAATTTAAACTTGGTTACATCTAGACGTCGTAACTAACTCGCTACAGTGTCGGCCTCCACCGACAGACAAATGAACTGCTCTCCTAAACTTTACCGAACGTCACGATGATAAGCTAAACGTTTGCTGTCCCTCTTTTAATTCCACGAACAGTTAAGTATTCATAATGAACACTAGGTCGAATCAAGTGGACGCTTCTTCCGCAAACTTGTAAAGTGTGTCAGGCAAGTTGCGACGCTCGGCAATATCTGGAGTGCTTCAATACGCCGTGAAATTTAACATAAACAACACATTAAGATTAGGAATTCATAAAGTTGTGAAGCTCCGTCCAAGTTGTGCGAGGGCAGCGGAGCAAGTTGCCGGTAGTTAGGAGACGTCGCCGCTGTTTGTTAGTTGCGAGCTTGTAACCGTGATTACATGTCGCTGTCACTTGTTCCACTGCACTTAGCTCTGCACTCCATGAATGCTGACAGTAACATCGGTTGAAGTGCTTGTTGATATCTAATTGGTGTGCTCTAGTTATGAAGTAAAACTATGTAAAACATACAATACAATTTTCTTATAAAAATCCACATTAATTTGCGTTTGCATGGAGAAATAATGATAGAGCGATGTTCTTTTTACGTTATTAGGTCATTATTCTCAAGATTGAAATCGCAAGTGAAAGGAAATAGTTATGTATTATCATATGAGATATGCATATTGCAACAACATATCGCTGTAATCTACGGAATGGTTCTCGGTAAACCTACGCTGAATAACTTATTGCCACTTACACGCGTACTGTGATAGTCTGTTACTAACGTACCTAGGCGTTAGGCACATTTCACCGCTTCGCATTAACATTGCTAAACTACAACAAATGGAACTCCGTAATGAATGCTAATAAACATATCAGCCAGTAATTAAGTTAGCAATAAGTAGCGACGGCGCTAAGTGATCCGTCATGAGTTGTAGTTAAGTTCAGCTAACTTACAGACAGTATCCGCACATCTGCGGATATCTGTCCATTTAAGTTGGAGTCACTGATGACGTCACTAGTTAACTAGTTATTAACGAGATGATCAGTTTACTGCTTGCTTATCTTGTTGGCGAGATGCTGATTCGTTATTTGTCAGGGAAACTTTTAATTAATTCTCACTGTTCCTAGACACCGCGTGTAGGTGCTGCTAGCGTTATGAACACGTGCCTAATCACATGGATATGTTATCAACTTAGATAGATGTGCTGTGTGCACTTGTGAAGGCTAAACAATTTAACTTCTTTTACAAGGAGGTAAAAGTAAATCTTACAATTATTTTCCTGAACAAAGCGTATATTCATCATCGCAAAAGGAAAGACTTTTGAGCCTGATTATACCAAATGAATTTGTGTCGAGTAGATCATAAAGTTGGTAAAGCCAGATAACACAGAGTCTCGTTATAATTGTAATGAGCGCTAATGTGCATTCGCTCGCAATAAACACAATTAGGCTCCCAGCGTATCGGCGCGCCTGCGATCGCCCGGGCCGCACGGCCGTACGGAGCTCCGCCGCTCGGGCAGATATAAAACTGAGCTAATCCGCTGGTAATTAGCGCCACATAGCTACACAGCCACTCAAGCTATATAATCTACACAAGCTCTATGCCCCAAGTCTAAGTCAAGTAACTTGTATATCCTATCTTATACGGAGCGCAGTCAAGTGACAATTTTGAAAGCTATGTAGATCGTGTAGCCTTTTCTTAACTATGGTGGGGTTCTATTTCTAACCGATGAAACTCTAATGGAGCCCCTAAAAAGACTATGCTTCTTACTGAAGCTAAGTTTCAATCTTGTCAGTTCTCTACAGCTCAGTTATCAATCTTGTCAGTTCTCTACAGCTCAGTTATCAATCTTGTCAGTTCTCTACAGCTCAGTTATCAATCTTGTCAGTTCTCTACAGCTCAGTTATCAATCTTGTCAGTTCTCTACAGCTCAGTTATCAATCTTGTCAGTTCTCTACAGCTCAGTTATCAATCTTGTCAGTTCTCTACAGCTCAGTTATCAATCTTGTCAGTTCTCTACAGCTCAGTTATCAATCTTGTCAGTTCTCTACAGCTCAGTTATCAATCTTGTTAGTTCTCTACGGCTCAGTTATCAATCTTGTTAGTTCTCTACGGCTCAGTTATTAGATGAACACTTAACCCCATACAAGACAATTGCTGTAGTCAGAGTAGTGACATTTTAACTTAGAGCAACAACTATCAAAGACCCGTAATGTGTGGAAACCACGACATACATATTAGGTCTTCCGAGGCAGAAACACTGGACGACTAATATGTTCTTTTCAATTAAATGGTTGTTATGTGTATATTTTATTGCATATACATAAGTACATCCAAGCTGACTGATTACTAATTAATACTCGCGCCGTATTGACGCCACATTCATTGTCCATAAGCTCCTTTGTTGTTATTTATATAATTAATCAGCCCTTGTGTAGCTGTGTGCTGCTATTCTGCCAGATATTTACCCACTATTGATTGGATGTGACTAATTACTTCAATGAGAAACTAATCGACAAACTCATTGTGTATTCCATCATCGTCGGCGAACACTTGTCGACAACTAGTCTAATTGTAGGCTCGATATGATTGAACGTGTTCTCATTAGCAAAACACTCGATCCCAAGAAGCCTGAACAGAAATTCCTGATATAACAAAACATATTCTTACTGAGCCCTATTATGCCATTAATAAATACTAAACAATGACCGGATTGCTTGGGAAATATTTATTGGACAAAAATTTTAAGAGCACTCGTGAAAAATTCATTGATGGAATAGCTCCGGTGGGCGACTTGAATGAAGGTCCATCATGTTGTTAGGGCTAATTAAATAACCTCCTCCGGTAAACAATATTAGCGCAGTTTTCTCAGAGAGTATTGCCTGTAAGCCGGGGGAGGTTTATTGAGCCGCTATTTACGTGAAGCGATCGCCGCAAATAGAATGTGGGCCACGGCATCACGTCCTCTACACAATTAGCGACAGACATGTGGTGTAGCTGTGGCGCGGCTGTGGCTGCGAGTAGCCACATTGTGTACTGTGTATACTAGCATCAGATATGAATACAGGTATTGGTAACTGTTTGATTTGACAGACCTACATATAAGTCACTAGCTTCTGCCAGCGGTTTCACCCGCATCCCGTGGGAACTACTTCCCGTACCGGGATAAAAAGTAGCCTATAGCCTTCCTCGATAAATGGGCTATCTAACACTGAAAGAAATTTTCAAATCGGACCAGTAGTTCCTGAGATTAGCGCGTTCAAACAAACAAACTCTTTAGCTTTATAATATTAGTATAGATAAGTATTGAGATAATTCACGTTTACCTCGTAGATTTAATTATAGACAATACACAAGTGTTTTAATAAGCCATTTCCTCATATGTTTGATAGCCTTGTGTGGGCAGTTCACCGGATAATAACGTCCCGGGGCTCATCATATATAAGTAGCTAATGTATGAACAGTATCATGTCCTCTTATACGTGTCTATGATACAGCATCGCTCTGTCTCTGTCGCACGCTTTATTAAAGTGCCGTCAGTTTGGGCGAGACGACAAACAACAACAAATAAAACATTCTTCAATCAAGTTATTGACAATAACAATTCGATTAAAATTACGACCAGATAACAATAGCATTACACTTTACGGAGGCGTGAAAGGGTAGAATGGGGAACGATCTAATGATTACAGTAAAATAAAGGAAATGAAAAACGAGATTAAAACACGAAGAGAGAGACCGAGTCGAAAAGTCGAAAGCCACAAAGATAAAGTTTCCTCACACACACACACTAGCCAAAACTTACTAATGTATCGAACAATCAGATTGTCTGGACACAGACACGAGGTCACTTCAACGTCCAAGCTATCAA
This sequence comes from Helicoverpa assulta, assembly GCA_963856015.1. Classification (NCBI taxonomy): domain Eukaryota; kingdom Metazoa; phylum Arthropoda; class Insecta; order Lepidoptera; family Noctuidae; genus Helicoverpa; species Helicoverpa assulta. The sequence continues at coordinate 14,316,129 of CAWLCW010000023.1, forward strand.
CTTTACTGCGCGTGATATAATTAAACGTAACATGAAAGCTTACAAAACGCCGCGACCGCCGCAGATCGACGCCGAGATAACACAATATCGCGAGATATGAATCAAACTATCCGCTCACCCACTATACGTGCCTTGCAATTTCATACGTGTTATCACATCAAAGCCAATAGGATTTCTATATTTGGGTAGCAAAAGTGGATGTTTAATTGTTTGGTGAATGAGCTGGACAGTGTTACGGGTGAGGTGAGAAGGGCGCAGCTGTGTCGAGACGCGATAACGTCGCACCTAAACCAACACGGCGATCTATCTCACCCAGCGCTGGACTACACCCGCCACGATACTACGCTCATCATTAATCTGCCTCAAATTGAAGAAAAACAGATAGTTATAGCTGATAGTCCCCTGTCACATGAAATTACAATTTATTGAAGCGTCGAATTTACATATATTTTAGAAATCTTGATTTGAAATTTTAAAAGTAATTTTGTACAGATAAAGAGATAAAGTTATTAATCAAAACTGAGATAGATCTATTATCTACTAGCATTATCTACGTTAGCAGTTTAGATGAAGGCATGCCACTTATTTATGCACATACAAAAGATTGAGCGAAATGAGTTAGTTATGAAATGCAAGCTCGGCGCACTGGGCGGAGTTGTGCAAGTTAACAACTTTATGAATATGAATCTCATAGCGCTCATAATGCTATGCGGAATATATTCGCGACGACGCGCCGTCGTACGTACTGTGTACCTCACACGCCTCGTAACAGATAGCCGCTTTAAATCATAGACTATGACCACTCAATCCAGCATCTTCCCTACTGATTACAATATCTAGCAGCAACATTAGTACTCGGGAAGTAGTTAGCATCACAGTTCGAACTCTAGAAATATAAGTTCAACATTTTCCAGATAAGTGGCGTAAAGTGTGTACGAAGAAGTGCCAGTTGTTTAACTTAGTAATAGCATCCGTGCAGGTGAGCACTCCGCAACTGACTGGACGTGATCAGATTGATCGACCGCCAAGTTTCGCAACTCAGAACATTTGCAGCGTGATGACCAGGGGATAAATCAAGATCATGATTATTGCAAGATGAAGTTGGTGGATGTTGTTGCAATAAACAGGCGTAAGCGTCACTCCATACACACACATTACATACCGTAACGGCTGTAATTTATTTATCGAGATCGCCGAACACGATACATAATTTAGATTGCAGTTCACCAAACTATTTTGTTATTAATCTGTTTTATTAATGTTTGGAAAATAATTTAATCCAGAAACAACAAATATTATTTATAGAATCGATCAAAAGCCTAAAACAAACATTGGGTGGGAATAGATAATTAGATAATTTGTCAATTCCAACGAGCGAGCGATGTCGGAGAAACATGAAATAGTTTAATTAATTGCGCATCATTTGTATTGTAAAATTAATTAGGAAATGTATTTCCATTGCAAATTCTAGTACACCTAAATGCATCTGATTTAAGCATTAATAAATGTAGTTCTAAGGCAATTGTTGTTTTTATCATATGAAACATTCGACCCAGAAAGTGTATACACGGATCATGTGCCGATCTTCATACACATACTAGATTTGTTTACCCAGTGGGATTAAACATGAGCTCACATGCAAGTGCGCGCGAGTGCCTGACGCGGCGAGCTGGCGGGCCAGGCGAGGGGTGCGGGGCGCGGGGTGCTGGATGTCACTCAAACCGCGCAAACTTAATTAAAATCCGCACAAATAGTTAGCACAAGCATCGCGCTGCCGCCAACAAATCACGCGCAAGCCATAAGCGGCAGCGGGGTGTGTCTCTCACACTGCGATATATTCACCTAGCGTTCATTAGTCATATCTATTAGAACCCCCTAAAGTGTTTAATTATTTTTTCAGTCACATAAACAGTAAAATGGAAGTTATTAAGTATTCTCATGACTATTTTCTCATTTGGCATAAGGTCGAGACAGCGAAACGTTCTTGAAGATTTGTTTATGAACATTGCAAAATTAAACTTATATACTCAATTTAAATATACAATTTCAACAAGCAGAATGAATCTGCAGAGAGTAATTACGGGATTGGTAACGAGCTCACATAAAGACGACTCCCGCCCTATTGTAATTCAAGCTGTCGAATTAGATGACGCTCCATAGATATTACCTTTATTTACAGCCTATAAATCTTAATGGATTTACTCGAGATAGAAGCAATAACCAATTTAAAGTTTGATGGATTCCTATTACGAGGTAATGCGTTTTACAACAATCTGCAGAAGCTTCTGGGAATTCGCCATTATGTTCTGCAAAATATTTTAAAATGAAAAATGCACTACTAACACTAATAACTACTAAGCACTAAAATAATGTATTTTGATCTCTCTGTAATTAATCTTCAGAAATAGCGAGGCCACGGTTTTATTTTCAATCTCATTAAATATTTAATAGACTGTCAGGCCGCCGTTCGCGTAATACTTGCGCCGCGTCAGGTCCTCCACTATCGTTTGGTAAGTTGCCGAAGCCACTTGAGTCGCTCCTACGATTTGCATAAGTTTTAATCAAAGAAGTGAGTGCGAGTAGCAGTGGACGGGCCTCTCGACACACTCGCTGCCAACACGACTCATCTTTTAATTCCACTCCGGCCGAGTTGACGAGCAAAAACCGTACTTAGTTGCAGAAAGTTCAGCGTTACAAGATGTTCACTAAATGTTCCTTTGAGTGCGGCGTAGAGAGTCACGGTATTGCCTGGATTATCCGGCTGCCTAATACGATGCCTAGTGCTTTGTGCTACTAAGTACTCTAAGACTTTACTAAGGACTTGATTAAAGGTCGTCGTGATTAACAATGATTGTTTTACGTTCAGTATTGTATATTCTTGTTGAGCTTAAATGAGCTCAAGCAAGTAACAATAATGAACGACGGACTAGTACAATGAAGGGTCAGTGCTGGAGGTGGCTCGAGCACATGATGTGCGGACAGTCTGACGGCGCGCTCACGTGTGGCTGCCGGCGCGTACAAGTCATACAACTAGCCTCAGTTTGTGATTTCAACTAAGTTTATACTATGTACATACCCAGTAATGAGGAAAATCTTACGTTAAATAGTCGGGGTTAATACAGTTATTTCACTATTGTACATGATTCAACAAAGACAATATTCATTATATGGAGTACATATTACCGATGAATCCATCATAATCCATTCCGCATGATCATGCATTAAAACCAATCAATGGCTATCTAAATCAAACAGCATCGGCAATAATCGGCGAACACTCGTAAATAAGCGACGAGTTAGAAATGTAATAACGTGAACACACTTCATGAATATTCATCACGAGCTATCAGCATGTGCCCAAAGTATTCTGTTAGCCACTGATTTGTCACTCGATTATTGACTAGCTAAACAACTGACAATAACTACCAACTCGTTGTTATTAAACATATGACATCTATTATATCCGAATTCCGAATGTTTGTTACTCACCAACTTACTGGTGTATTGTTCTAGTCAGTAAATGAAGTTACACTAGCAATGTTATTATAGTATTTGAGCTAATATACACATAGTAATAGGGAGTGTAGTCGACAAGCACATAAGCTGCAGTAATCGGTGTGGTCGTGTGAACGCGCCATAAAACTGAACGCGCGGCTGTTGTCACTGCGCTCGCTGTCACCACCACTAACTGAGTGTCTGCTTGTTATAGCGAGGGATCTGTCCAACTATTATCAGCTAATATATCAACCACTACACAGAGCAAAACACACAAATCATAATACACAGCCCCCAGGATGCAAATTAGATAAGTTCTGAAGCGAATCTAATTAAGGCCTTATTTAAAATTGTGTCTTCAGCAACCAGCTAACGAGAAACTCAGACTAATTTCTTACTTCACCGAGGATTTTTTATCTTTGACATAAGTTCACAACATGAATAATTTCAGTAGATAAAACATCATATTTTCACAGCTCACAGTTCTCTAACACACACTAACGTGATGTTGTTATATTTCACCACTTTTAAGAATCCTTTGTACTGAAATAAGTCTGAAAACACTTTACATATAAATTGTACAAAATCGATGTCTGTCTGTATTACAGCGGCATGTACTTAATAATGAGTTTATTATGTAAAACCGCTGAAGACAGCGACACAATCCCGTCACGAGGAGCGCCCCACAGGAAAGTTTGAGCATTAAGCTTATTTGTCAGGTGTATAAATAAATAAGGCTTTTCTTTAACACGGGCTCAGCAGATTTTGTGAATTGTTATTAGCTATTCCGGTTTGCGTTTTGTTTTCGGTTTGTCGCAAAAATGGGTATTAGCATTTCTTTTTGTAACAATAATAAAACAAACAAATATGTAGCTTAGCTCTGGCCTTCATACCTACATGCTCTTTGTGAAGAAAGCTCGGAAAACTAATGAGGAGAAGTTGTTTAGTGTTATCCTAAAGCATTCCTTACAAGTCAGCGCAGTCGGTGGAGTGCCTCGTGTATAGCAGCAGGCAGTGTGTGGCAGTGTGTGCAACTCGCACGCGATACATTCGCGCGATATCCTCAGTTGTTTGTGTTGCTTCCGCCTCTACCGATTTATTCCGCTTGTAAATTTAATTAGATTTTAATCAAGATAATTTTGCATTTGTTTGAGTCGCAGGCCGCAGCCTGTGGGATACACTCATAATCTCAGGCGCTCTCATTGTGCGCACTGCTTTACGACTCGTGTTTCACACGCTTCGGATGATACCCTCCTTTTCAACTTTGTTTTCCACACAGAACACACGTTGTGTTACGTAGCTCTAATAAGATATTCATAAATAATTTATCTAGGTGCTATAAGTCTGCGAATTGCTAGATGTGCTGAAAAATGGCGGCAGCACCATCGCGGCATGAGATCGTAAAAATATAACAACACAATACCACAGCGGAGCATAAACCCGAGTCTACATAAACTAGATAAAAAGCTCAGCTAGATATATTGTTCTCGAGCAGTTTTTCTGCATGTATTGTGTGTCTCATCTAGATTATTGGAGCAGATAACATATTCATCGTGGTGGGCGAGAGGTTACATCGGAGGCTAAAGTTCAACTACCTTCGATTATAGACGTCTGTGTTTTTGTCGCCTATTGTAATGTATGCGGTCACTGCTAGCTATTAGTATGCAGCTGACACCGCTTCAACATGTTATTGAGTAAAACTGTCTCACAACGAAAAGCTTAAGCTCCGTAATTAGTTTTGATAGCGTTAAATGAGATTAAATAGTTAGGGTCCTATTTTTTGCCAAAAAGTTGTTTTCTTTTTTAATATTTCATCTGAATTTACGTGATTGGCTTATTATATCTACAAAGGCGTATGACGCTATAGTAGCTGCGTGAAGTATGTATTGTCGATATCCCACTAAGCCGCGTGGTGTAACTGTGCTCGTGTTGTGTATGCCCGGTGACAGTAGCGACGCGTGCACAAAGGATGGCCTACACCTGTCGCTGCGGATAAACGACGCATTCTTCTTTAATGAAATATTTTTATGCGCTTACACTATCGATTCCAGCAAGCGGTTTTGGAGCACGTCAGATTATATTTTACACGAAACTTTTAGAATTTCCACGCCATTTTCTGCCAGTTAATCAGACCGGGTGACAAGAGCGGAGTTAATCCTTTGAGCTGCTTGAAAAATTGGTTTGAATACTATGGTGTGATGCAGTTAATAGATGTATTATATTTTTATAGTTTCTTTTCCTGATTTAGACAGGTATTAAGAGAGATTGAACGCCAGCATGAAAAATTCCCACGGGGAACGAGTGAAGCCTTGTGAAGTAGCTAATACTTCAGCAGACGAGACTAATATAGTGGACAGCACGATGAACAGAGAGAAAATATTCTATACTATATACATACTTATGTAATGTGCAGTAAAGTTTGTGCAGTTTGTGTTGAAACTGAGTGCAGCCACGCTGCAGACGTCGCCGACTTCAGTGAGTCTGTGTGAGAGTGGCGACTCGTGAAGACTTCGTTAGCTTACATTCAACTCACAAACACTTGTACACCGGCTAATAACGCGACAGTTGCACTCCGCCGCGAGTGTCTTCACGTGTTCCTGGTCTGCCAGTTCTATTCCGGTGGACGAACAATGTGACTGTGTACAATTAATACGGTAGGTACGTATGATCCGAGTAGGTGATTATGTTAGTTCTCCCTACTAAACTTGCGGGAAGTTATGGCAACGCGATTGCTATTTTGCGGAGCGCTTGTTTATTTTAAAACCCACTATGTGCCTCACATGTACTCTGATATAACTCGAACACGAATATCGATTCCATCACTCCATTTTGGAATTATAATCTAGCTTTAAAAGGCGTGCAGAGGAAAAAAAACACATTGATTTCGGGCGTTGGTATGATTCCTACAGTTATTAGCATACAGTTCCATAAAAAAACTCATAATCATAACAGTTCATCAAGTACAAATAAAGGAGCCGAGTATAACGAGCTACTCTCACAAATTATTCTATATTGACTTGCAAATTACACAAAAAAAATGCTAAAATATGTGATTTATTTGGATGCCCACGCGATCCTAGTCCAATGTGACAAATACACCAATTTTATATTCAACCGTCGCGCACTTCCACAGAGTATTTGTGTCAAACTCCCAGAAGCGATGGTAGGTATAGTACGTCGACTAAGTTTAATAGTTAGTACCTACTGGCGAGAATATCAAGTGAAGTTGCGTCAAGGACGTGCGGCGCGCGTGCCGACACTCGGCGGCGAGAGGGAATCCCCGACCGACACCGCGGCGCACGCACGCAGAAGAACCACTTCCTCTACGAAACAACTGTATTAGCTACCCCAAAACTAAAACCGTAGAAGGTACATTAAGTAACAGAAAATATTATTCACTAGCTTCTGCCAGCGGTTTCACCCGTGGGAACTACTTCCCGTACCGGGATAAAAAGTAGCCTATAGCCTTCCTCGATAAATGGGCTATCTAACACTGAAAGAAATTTTCAAATCGCACCAGTAGTTTCTGAGATTAGCGCGTTCAAACAAACAAACAAACAAACTCTTCAGCTTTATAATATTAGTATACCTCTAGATGTAACAAATGTGCGCGTTAACGCTATCAAATGAATACCTGTTGCAGAGCAACAAGTTACTGAAGCTCGACTGAAACGGTGAGACTTGTTAAGAAACTCGCTGTCTAGCACTTACCGAAGTATGCCTTCTGTAAGTGTACCTGTCTAGCGACGCGATGTGTGCCGAGTGCGGAAAAATTACTGGTCTCACGTGTCGGCGCTTACCTCGCGATAATACACAACTCTGAGGGTAGTTGTGTTTGCTGCGTATTACATAACCACATTACCCAACAGACTATTCGGCTTTATGATAAACTCAATTGTACAATAATTGACAAAAATAAGAAATTAAAGATATTGAAAGGGTCTATCTATAAGAATACATGTAGTAAGAGCATTGCACGGGTTTACGTCATGTAAACATACAATGTACGGATAGGGGCCTCCTATATTCTGTGTATGTATAAGTAAATGTTTATTGGAGTGATCTGCGGCGCACGTAACTCAGGCTCCATCGAGATTGTGTGAGACAATATCATCAGGCGGGTAATAAGCCGCGCGTCGTAAACGCGCTCGCACGGGCGGTTATCGCAGCTCGGCGCGGTGACGACGCGGCACGACGCGTTACGACCGCGATATGCAACACAATAAATATTATGACTATGGAATTACACGCGCTGGGAGACGCGGGGGGTGCCAGGAGTGCCGGGGACTGGGGGGGTACATAAACAGACAACATGTCAAGATCAGCTGCTGCACAGCATCGCGACAGTACATACCGTAAACATGGATCCTACCACAATTTTCGTCTAAATAGGACGTTAGCTACAATTCCATGTATGTATCGGTTACAGTTACAGTTACAGCCTTTTTATCGTCCCACTGCTGGGCTCAGGCCTCCTCTCACACGGAGAAGGATTGAGCATTAATCACCACGCTTGCTCAATGCGGGTTGGTGATTTCAGACTATAAAGTCCAGGTTTCCTCAAGATGTTTTCCTTCACCTTTTTATTAGCCATTGGTGTCCAAGATATATACTTAGAAAGTACATACAAACTTAGAAAAGTTGCATTGGTACTTGCCTGACCTGGAATCGAACCCACACCCTCATACTCGAGATGTTGGTTCTTTACCCACTAGGCCACCACGACTATTCCATGTATGTAATGTAAATGTTATTATAGGCTTGTCACCCCGAGATCAACCTTTGTATTTGATACAAATCGATTTCCTCTGCGTTCGACATTTTGAAGAAATCACTTTAGTTTTCCCGAGTCACCGGCGAACAATTATTTGCAGTGTTAACTTTCCTCTGTGTAAACGAAAATGTGATTATTCAAAGAGTGAAATTTATCAGCAGTAGCAGGCGCGGCGTGGAACTGTATGATTTACGTGCGCTCGCTGCCGCCGCGAGTTATCGCTCTCCATACGTCTCTCGCCTCCCGCGCCGCGCAAACACGCCAACTTACTAACAAAACAACACCCGCACTGCTACTCTCTGCTTGTATGCTTCAAGAACGAACCCATAAAAATACAGAAACGCTTACCTAAATGGAATAACAAACTTCATACACAGGAGAACCTATTCCTGGCTGTCCAGAGGATTACATCTACCTCTATTTACCTCGGTCCTCCAAACATTAGACAGTCAGATTTTACGTTCACACTCAATAGAATACGTATAAAATCAATTCAGCTTTCATAGAACAATGAATAAGGTCCTCTACTGGTCCCCAAGCTGTGCCATAAAACATTACGATATCTGTGTAGGGGAGCGCGAGGGTCTCAGCAAACTATGTGTAGTGTTGGCGGAGTGTGACGTCACACAGTGCCGCGATAATGAAGCACCCTTTATAACCTGTTGATACGATCAAATTGACCGAATTCATTACGCAGATTACGCGAACAAAGAGTCGCAGCACTCTGCTACATTAATACGTTTAATTGAATGGCGGACATTAATCTGCGCAGTATCGCTCTGCTCGCGCCGCGCTGCAGCACTTCGGATCGTCACGCGGCAACTGTACCTACTATGTCGTTAAGAGATAATGCTGAAATTGATAGCAGCGATAATCGCTTTATTGTAGTGCCTTGAAAGTCAAATCTGTTTAATTTAATACTTTGACTAGACAAGCTCATCGAATGCTCCAGTAGCGAACAATAGCAATAATCTGTGCTCTAGAAACGCTAGCTATTATACCCCACGTCTCACGTAATTGATGCGTGCATGAAAGATAAACGACTATAAATGAAGTTAATGAGCTATGTAATGATCACAAGCATAGCTCCCCCCCCCCTCCACATCACGCCCCGGCGCGAGAATATTCTGCCCCATTAAGCTGAAGAGGACGCGAATAGAATCATGTCTTGTCTGCTAACTTAATAGAGCAAACATATCAATTACCTATGATAAAACATTTGTTTCTTTACGTGGCGATGTTCCTCCACGCTTGCCTGACTTGCGAAGTAAACGCGCACGGCGGTACAGTTAGCATCATTACGCAACTCCCGCACGAATATAATTGCTTCAAGCAAATATAGCATCCGCGCTACATTATGCTTAGACAATCAGCAGAGACACTACACAGTGAGATCAACGCTATGGAACACTGAACCAGGCGAATATAAGCTATTGTAACACTACATGGTAATGAGGATTACTCCTAATAAAACAAATACGGACCGAGGATGCTAAATATATCTAAAATGCGCAGCCTAAAGGATTGCTCGGGAGAGTTACCTTGGCTCGGAAACATAAAAGCTATTATTTTAAAGAGAATGTTAATGTTTTTGTAAGAGTCGAACGCCTGCTCTATGCTATTATCTTGTCTGATCGTAAGGGTTTACCTATACATAGTGTAACACACGCCACACACTGAACTTCCTCATGTGGCACAAGTTACAGTTAGCCCAAAACAATGCGCGTGCGACCGCTCGCAGCGGTGGCCTGCGGGAGCGCGGCCCGCGCATGCGAGGCACTCGGCTGCGCCATACCTACCCCTCGGATGGGCCTTGCAATAATTATCAGAAAATATTACGTTTTTTTACACTTCATTAAAACGCACTCATTTTTTCAAGAACCAAATTAGAGATAACATTTTTTAAGTGTTCATACATAATGCCGAAGATGAGCTTTCTGCATATTTTACAATTTATTAAGACGATATGAAAGATGACTTCAATGCTGAATCTATTTGAGCTGTATTTATTGCGGCTTAGAGTTTATTTTTCCATTGGTTGCGTTCTGTGGGAGGCTCGAGACTGAAGTGCGCCCTTGACGCGTTCGAGATCATTATCCTGGTAATAATAATATAGATACAGGTTACGTTTCATTCCGACGACGTCTAAGTACGAAAGTAAAAGTCTTTAACTATATCTAGGGTCTTATCAACTTTATAATAATACAAGTTTACGATAAAGCTATGCTGAGAGCTTTCCCGTTGACGATTACTATATCTACTGGTGTTGTACAACACGATATTTAAAATATACCTAATATTCTATGTGGGTTCCTTCTATCTGGCAGAATTTTATTTGGCCGAATTTTATTTGGCATAACACACTTGGCATATTTTTTTTTTCAAAATATTTAACATAATTATTGTTTCACCGAATATTTATATGCCTGAATTTACAGTTCCATACTTTTAAGATGGCAGAATTTTATTTCGCACTAGCTTCTGCCAGCGGTTTCACCCGCATCCCGTGGGAACTACTTCCCGTACCGGGATAAAAAGTAGCCTATAGCCTTCCTCGATAAATGGGCTATCTAACACTGAAAGAAATTTTCAAATCGGACGAGTAGTTCCTGAGATTAGCGCGTTCAAACAAACATACAAACAAACAAACAAACAAACTCTTCAGCTTTATAATATTAGTATAGATTATTTCGTTTAGATAGCATAATGTATATTTTGAGAAACTATTATTTGGTATAATCTCATTTGGCGTATTTTGAACATGTTAGAATTTTATTTAGATTCAATTTATTTAGCAAATTGCCTTCAATTAAAAAACATTGTATTAAAAATTGAAGCTAGTAACGAAAACAAATCGCTGCAAAACCGACTCCACGTAGTCTTGTTTGCCCTACCCCTAGAGTGCAATTCAAAACCGCGTAGGTGCGGAGGGGCGAGGCGGCCTGCGAGCTGAGGCGCAGGTAGTTTTAACGCTCGCCGACGCGGTTGAGGCTGGCTGGCTCTGCCGGCCAGTAAGCCGAAGCTGCGGTGGTGAGCGTGAAAACCATCTGCGACAATAAGCTCGCATGGGACCGCCGGAGCCACGCAGCGCCGGAGCCGTGACAGAAGCCATGCTTGCTGCATGTTGCATGCCTGCTTGCATGCTGCATGCCTGCTTGCATGCTTCCATGCTTCAGGCTTGTTTGCATGCTTCTTACAGGAAAATAAAAATTCCAAAACTATGCTAAAAGATGATTCTGACTTTAAACATTCTGAAATATGATAGTTCTGCCTGTTAATGACTACTGATATGAAATGTTAGCCAAAAGGAAATACTGACTGGCAACTTTCTGCGAAATGATGTTTCTACTATTTAAGTAGGTATTATGAATATGAAAATGCCTAAAGATGATTCGTTTTTAATGTATGCTAAATGAGTGTATGCCACACGATTTTCTGCGAAATGAAGATTATGCCAACTGTTGGTATGCAAAATAAGATTATGACATAAAAAATTCTGCCATAAAGGGGGGACCCATTCTATGTATGTATACGAGCCAAGAAAAATGAGATCAAGAAAAACGATGCCGAGTAAGTAAATTAGATGACAATTGTCCAATAAATAATTTTGTGGTTAGACTTAAAATTTCCCATTAAAAAAGAACATATAATTTTCGAAACAATAATCATAAAATATGTAGCAAGTAACAGAATTTATTTATTAGAACAACTGCCACCCTCGCACCGCATAAAATATAGCTTTATTATCAAATTGCCCAACTGTCATGTGGCAATATAATAATGCCTGTGCAATGTGATAAATAATGGAGTTAAGATAGTTATTAATCACTTGGCCCGATAAAGCTAGACATTATTCATAATGCTCGGGCATTAATCACATGGTCCATAACATATACATTTACATCCAAAAAATAATCCACACAGGATAAACTCTTCAATCTTCTACGCCATGGCTCAGATATTATAGAACTTATCTGCCTTTATCGAGGCAGTACACGAATCAGATGTCATTTGCCATGCGAAACAAACATAAAATAATCAGTAGTCAGACACAATCACAGTGATTATAGACGATTATGTCGAGATTCATTCCAATAACTGTGTTCGCGAGCAACAACCTCAATGGACTAGTTTTTGTGCGAAATCACTGGGTGTTATAATAACACGTATTGACGCGATCCGTTCAACACAAATCAAAGTCCACTCGCTAGACAAATGTGCAGAAGGTAGAGTGTACGCGACGCTTCGGAACAAGCTCTCGCCATAACTCTGAGGGAATGCTGAGTGATACGGCGCGTGTAATTTGAATAGTCTCGTACATAACGCCGGCGGAACAATCTATCACACGCCTGTGACGACGCGTAGTGCTGCTGCTCGTACAAACACAAAGCGAGAATTCACACTGCCCTTGAGCAAATTGACGTTTGTTCATTATTTTCAAACATACTATACTAAAGGTACCACTATAATGATACATTCTTGTTACTTCATTATTTTCAGACAAATAGAAACGGTCCTCTATTGATACATTTTTCAAGATAGGCGTTTATTCAATCGTAAATAAGTAAGTACCTACGTGTTATTAATATGGCAATGTTTATTTGCAATGTTTAAGTTGGCAACATGTCGTTAATATGTTAATGTTGGTATAAGATCTCTCCCGTTCTACTGTTTTAAAAAGCAACACGTTGTATCATTATATTTTTCAATAAAACACAAGTTAGTTCACCGAACAAGTTCTGTTTAATTTCAACACATCAGTACGTAGCAAATTGATATCCAATGACACTATCAGACACCTGTAATTAGGTAATATCATAACAGTTCATTAATTTCCCTTCTGGGTCTCCTGACTGTATGGGCGGATCTAGGTACTTTAAACAGCAGTTAGTATTTTTTGTATGTATTCGCGGGCGGGTGGCGGCGCCGAGATAATGTTCGGCATTGTGTCGGAGACGCGGCCGATATCGCTCCTCATCACTTCTCACTTACCAACATTCGGCTGGCAGTAATGTCGCTCCGTTTGAGCGCTGCCAATCATTTGCACAACAAAACGAGTTTGCTGTTCTAAACCGAAATAGAATAAGAATAATTTTCCGAGGCACGTGAGGCACGAGTAACGCTGTGTGCCGATATAAAAAAAAGATAAGATATCGATCGCGCTTACAAAAATATCGAAATGGGTTTTTTACAAGAACGCAAACCAGCGACACTCAGATCATGAGCCCAGCAGCAGCACACCGTAGAGGATTGGAAACAAAGCGTAGTGCACACAGTTTGACACGTGTGCAAGCTAATAGTTCAAGTGCAGTACAAATGAACGTTATTGTCGCGAGCAGGTCGCTGACCGTGCGCTGGTTTATGCGCTTTGTCCTGTCAGCGCGCACCGTGCGCTCTCCCGCGCTCCCGGCCGCGCCGCGCACTCACCGCACTGCTCAAAGGGATGAAATAAGCATTTTAAAAAATTCGGAAATTGGTCCGACCTCTGGCGAATGATAAGTGCTCCTCGACACAATTATATCGTAACAGAAGGGCCTTTATTGATCCGGCGAGTGTGCTTATGTTTGGAATTAGGCTAGTGAATGCGTTGTCAAAGCAAGCGTGTGGGTATCAGAGGCGCGGTAATACCTCAGCAGTATGTCAGTGAGACAGTAGTGTGACGTCACGGCCTAAGCAAACGATCAGGGGCCCGATTCTCCTAATTTTACTTAAGCGACATACGATTCACGTTCGACTCGATTCGACTGAGATCCAATCCCGACTCGATTACGATTGAAGCGTATGTGGCATTCCGCTATTTTTTCTTTGAAATAAACGTTTTTATCCTTTTCTATCATTCAATAATGAATCATTTTGTCTGCAAATGATTTACGATTGCAAAATGATTATACAGCAAACTACCGTATAGACCAAAATCACCAAAATAGCAGACCAATCGCACACCAATCAAATGTCAATCGAATACGATTGGTCTTTTATTAGTAGCAGAATGCCCGATATGGTTAAAACTGCTATTGCGATCATATTGCGATTCGATTTCTATTCGATTTTGACATTATTAACTTAGGAGAATCGGGACCCAGTGCGTGTATCAACACCCGGCTCTCAGTTAAACCTCGCTTGTTTGGGAACCGCTTCACATTATGTTCGATTTCACTTGCTCACTGTAAATATACTAGAACTGAAATGATATTGTATTGCGGTGTGTGGGTTTTCCGCCGACTAGAAACAGAAACTGGTTAACTCTCAGGTCCACTTAGAAAACACGGGATATGAATCCTGTCCCCTGTCTGTTTTCATCATAAATGGAAATAAAGATTATAAAAGCATCACAAAATATTTTCCACATTAGACATGTTCACAGTGTCCATCCATAACAATGCAACTCAGGTTCGTTAATCATCTCCAACAGACGCTACTAATATTTTCGCTGAAATGTAGCAGCAAAGCAAAATACGAAATCTAACTGTGTGTTGTCTGCGCGGCTATAAGTTATGCAAGTTTTTCCGCACACCGCACCGCGGCGGCATGCGGCGACTCGTCTCGTTAGTGCGGCTGATCACTTTAGTATCGCGCACAAACGAACAAGAACTGCGGCTTGCATCGACGTGCGCGCAAAAACTGAACAACACTCCGAAACTGTAGCCCAAATATGAGTAGTGTACCTGACCTAATTCTCCAGTCTTCAGTTTGTAAATATTTTGCGGAAATTGCTTATGTTTCGGGCACAAGAGGTGATTGAAAACTTTAAATTAGCTTGTTTATATAATTTCCCGGTTCATATAGTAATAAACTTCCCTAGTAAAATTGAAAAATAATGGCACAGTGCCGACCAGTTCACTGGTGGACAGTGAACGCTTTGGTTTTGTATCGTCGGCTCACAGAACAAATCATACTGAAAGCTACATTCAACCGTAAAATGTTATCGATGCAGCTCTCGCTCATCGTTTCGTAAAGCGTTACGGCTCGCCAGTACAGCGCACTGGGCATGTGTATAAGCGTGCATCTCATCAACTGTCATGCACTAATCCTTGCTCATTGATTGTCAGTGTGAGACTGCTACCAGCTGAACGCGGAAATAAATGCAGTCGGTACGTAAGTCGACCTTGCAATCCTTAAATACGAATTTATTTCTCAAATGCTGGTTTTGGGTAAACGCGTGGTGGTGTGGTGATGCAATAGGCACATAAATAAACGCCAGCAACGTGCTGCCTGCCGGCGCGAGCTGTCACTGTCGCGCTCATATCTGTGACGGGGCGCACAATCTGTGCCTCATCTCTGTTTGCTAGCAAACTAGCGCTCGACAGGGATAAACAGTGTTCATCCCTGTCGAGCGCTAGTTTGCTAGTTCATTGAACACGCAATTACAACGAATAATACTTAATCAAAGGGGAACTTAACGCTAAGACAAAGATAAAGATTAGATTTAGATTTGGTGCGTAAAAAAAACCTTGAGTTGGATTTTAAAATACCTACAAGGCGTCATCGCAGGGAGTTTCCAGGCCATTGGTCGCGGTTATTGTAAAGTTCCCTTTGTTAGTGCCGGCTCATTTACCGCGACTGCTCCTAACGCCCGCCGATGATGAGCTCTCGCACTTGACTTTATTCTACGCGGCCTCGTTATCAATATGAACACTGTAGCACTCGGTTACAGCGTCCCGGAGCACCCTCGGGACACGACACTCGGGACATCCCACTCTTCTATAAGGATATGAAGTTCAGTACACAGCGCTGTAATCTGTGCGGATTATTGTAAATAGTGGAGGCGATGTGCCGTGCGAGTGATGGCCCCGGAGGCGCCGAGCGCTCGGGTTTTACCGACTTCTACAAGCGTGTTGAAGTAACACACCTATTGAAGTCATGGCCATATATTGTTATAAAAATTGACAGCAACGTATATTGCTTCTGTGGTTAGTAGACTATATCATTATACAACCGGTTATTAGGATACGTCGACTATGCTGCATGCATATTACATTTCACTGGCCTATAGAGCGTTAAAGTGCATATGAATGCAGGTTCACTCGACTGCTGCAGAGCGAGGCTGCCGGGTGACACCGGGAGGACAGTGGGAGTATACCTTCGCATGGCGGACGGCGAGCATGTTGTCGCCCGCGACATCTCCCGCCGACACTACATCACCGACACTGCACACTCGCGACACCGCAACACCGGCGCCGCTGACATTCCGCGACACTCGCGTTTTTCTACTGACCGCGATTCTTGGACATTACCAAAACAAATAGGACGGAGCTTGCGGCGGGACTGTGGCACTTTTTGCGAGTGCCACTACCTCGCAGAACTGGTCGCGCGGGGTGCGGGGCGCGGGGTGCAGGGCGGCGCGGGGTGCGGGGGCGAGGACCGGTCCGACCGGCGTCTGCG
This sequence comes from Helicoverpa assulta, assembly GCA_963856015.1. Taxonomy (NCBI): domain Eukaryota; kingdom Metazoa; phylum Arthropoda; class Insecta; order Lepidoptera; family Noctuidae; genus Helicoverpa; species Helicoverpa assulta. The sequence goes on from CAWLCW010000023.1 coordinate 14,332,780, forward strand.
CCGCGCGCCGAATTGTACGCCGCCTGCCGACGTGCTCCACCTACAGAAGGCCTACTGCACGACAAAAGCGCCGCGACATGCGAGTAGTGTGAACTCAGTGCGGAAACTTGTATCTATACCGCTTTGTAAGAAGAAACTTAGAAAGTACCTAAGTCTGTTAATATTGTATATTGAAGAATGGAGAAATCAAATAGTTTTCGTATTCGAACATTAGGCTACCGTACTTCATTGGCAGGAAACTTGTGCTGGCTATAACCCCGGCGGCTCCCCGCACACGGCGTGAGTGGTGCTTCTGCTTATTAGCGCGGCGCGGGCGCACGCTGCGGCTACCACATTCTATGCGAACTGTTGCAAACAGCGCGTGCCTCCATGCTGCCATTGTCTCATAACAACCACTCATCACCATTTCATTATTAAACTTCATTACTACAAATATTGATACTTGCAGGCGGATGTACCGTAGTGGGCATGCCTGTAACCCTTATGTACTTGGGACATCACAATTACTACAAATATTGATACTTGCAGGCGGATGTACCGTAGTGGGCATGCCTGTAACCCTTATGTACTTGGGACATCACAATTACTACAAATATTGATACTTGCAGGCGGATGTACCGTAGTGGGCATGCCTGTAACCCTTATGTACTTGGGACATCACAATTACTACAAATATTGATACTTGCAGGCGGATGTACCGTAGTGGGCATGCCTGTAACCCTTATGTACTTGGGACATCACAATGAGTTAACGTTGTGGGTACAAAGATCTCATATCTAAGATGAAAGCAATGTGTCGTGTGGATGTTGATCGGCATCAATCTGATCGTATTCACTGACGGATCACTAATACATGGAATGGAATCAATCTCAATATATGCGCGTGTTGAGCTCGCACCTGCAGCCACCGGATTGTTTTATGAATCTAGACACACGGCAGTGTGTCCGCCAAGTTCGAGCAAAAAAAGCGACACACCGGCCGTGGGTTATATTACACGAACCATTTCGGGCCAAATTCGACCCCCCTATAACTCAAAATCTATTTTATTTACGCATATCAAATTTCTTGTATCTGTTGAGACCCCCTCACTTATCTAAAATACAAAATTTCATTAATATACCTATTGTAGGTCTTCAGATATTAACGTCAGAAAATCGCTATTTTTACTATACACTCACTGACTCACTCACTCATCAAAAACCTAGACCACTTCCAATGGTCGTATTGACTTGAAATTTGGCATGGAGGTAGGTCTTTATGTCAAGGTAAAGGAAAAAATCAGAAAATGGCCAAGTATGAGTCGGTTTCAAAATAATGAATGTGTAACTTTGATCCACGAACATAATATATGATAACATGTCATGTCAGCAGCGGCGGCCCTAGCCATTGCGAGGCTACGTGCGGCAGGTCTATGCGAGGCCCTTTGTCCTACGTGAAAAGTATGTGTTGCGAGAGTAAGCTGGTGTTTTGATTTAGCTAAACATGTTTGAGGAGAAATGCTCAAGTTAAACAAATTAATAAAATTTTATTTTTAGTACAGTTTATATTTGAAGAATCACAAAATTAACAAATATTAAAATGATCTGATGCTTGCGACTTTCTTAAGACTAAAATCTTTAATTAAAGCAGAATAATCGAATGAATGAGCAACGTCATTTTCGATCGAAAGAATAGCAAGGGCTGAAAGTCGATCTTGTGTCATCGAATTCCTTAAACATGTTTTAATAATTTTAAGCCTCGAAAAACTGCTTTTTCGATATTATTTATTTTATTATTTTCTCAAGACTATTTCGGTAGTGGGATAAATTTCAGTCAAATTATTTTCTAATATATATTTCAGCACCGAGATAATATTCAGCACTTCGTATAATTGATTCAGGGCCGTCTCTAACTCATGTAGCGCCCGGGTGCTCATGACCCAAGCGCCTCCTATGTATTGAAAGATTGTGACTTGAGTAGTTCAAACGTCGTAAATAAGAAAGTTCATACGGAAACCAGGAGTTATTTTCTTGTTAATAAAAGGACTTAAAAGCGGCGCTACCTTCTAGGTTCGGGTAAAAAAGGACGAAAAAAATAAATCAAGTTAAGCACCCGCGAGCGTAGCGAACGCAAAAAATTTTGAGCTTTGCACCTAAACTTGTATAATAAATAAGAGCGCAAGGTGAAGTCGCGAGCGTAGCGAGCGCGAAAATTTTTGAGTTTTGGGACATAATAATAATAATGGCGTCCACGGCCGATTTCGGCCACGGCGGCTATTCTCATTTAAGGAGATCAGCCAGCTGCGCAGGACATATTATAGTGCACAAGCATTTGCGCAGACACAGGTGCACTCACTATTCCTTCACTCTCATAGCCCGATGGGACGGCAATCCGACACGACCGGAAAGAGATCAGGCGCAGGACCGACATTTACGTGCTCTCCGATGCACGGGTGAATCAATCACCAACTGCCAGACTACGGGCTGCTTTGTGAAAGTTTAAGAAAACCCACAAAGCGATTTCGGCCCGAACCGGGAATCGAACCCGAGACCTCGAGCACAGCAGCCGCGCTTGCGACCACTAGACCAACGAGGCAGGGACATAAAAATACTGTAATCAAGTTAGATGGAAAGGTACTGCCAAGTGAACAGCCGCGAGCGTAGCGAGCGCGATTTTTTTTAAATTGTTTGTTTAAGGACTCTCAAATTAAACTCGGAATTGAGCACAAATAAAAAGAATCCGTGACTGGATCGAGAGCCAGTTGTATTTGTTACTTTGGTGTTCCAACTTTTTGTTAAATTGAGGACTCAAAAAGTAAACGCAGAATGAATTAGAAATAAAGAAAAAATGCACATTTTTTTCCTTGGACCAGATATATATTTTTTTAATTTGAATTTTTTTATATTAGTGTGGGTTGCAGCGCGAGGCCCCCACAAGCGCGAGGCCCTGTGCGATGGCACAGTTCGCACACCCCTAGGGCCGCCACTGCATGTCAGTCAGTTGGTAAATCTAGTTCATTTAGTTATTCTAGTTCATTTTTTTGTAAGAAGCATAGTGCATATTCAAAAATCTGAAAGATAGTATAAATGAGACATTTTCTTAACTAACTTAATCATAAGAAAAAAATAAAATAAACAACCTTACAAAAATAAATGAAATCCCACCCAAAACAAAAATGTGAAAGACTGCCAAGTTCGATAATATGGGAATGCTTCGCCTATAAAAGAAGTGAGATCTGAATAAGTACCAAGTTCCATACACATACCTCAGTTAAAAATAGTTACTTTTTAATGATGTTACTTGGCAAGTTTTAATAGAAAATTAAATACTTGATTCCCTGCGTTTAGTAGGTTTTTTAACAAGGTGTGTGAAAACTTGCCAAGTAACATCATTAAAAAGTAACTATTTTTAACTGAGGTATGTGTATGGAACTTGGTACTTATTCAGATCTCACTTCTTTTATAGGCGAAGCATTCCCATATTGTGGAACTTGGCAGTCTTTAACATTTTTGTTTTGGGTGGTGAGATATCACCGCACACGGCACACGAACCCTTTGCCTCACTCAACCTGCTTACACACGCTGTATTGGAACTACTGAACATTTTCAGGGACTTTAATCTTGACAAACTTAAAAAATGATGCCTAAAACCATAATTATACGTAGTTAATCGATCTATAGAGTAGGCAAATAGGCAAGAAATAAAATATATGAATTCTAAAATACTTCATGTGCCTAGTTCAGAAGAAAGAATAAGAAACACTAAATAATTCAGTGAATACGAACACTCGTAAAGTTCACAAAGTGTGAATCAGTTTCAAATGTGAAGAACATTAGCGGAGCGACATGATCGCCAAGTATTCAATAAGCGCGGCGCGTGCTCCCACCGGCGACTAAATCAAACCCGAGCGGTAATGGAATTAAAACGATTCTTTATTACCGCGCACAGGTGCTCGTTATATGCTAAGTTATCACTAATATGCACATTAGAGATGCCATCCACGCGGCTGCGGCATCGGGTGTCAGGCACATGTGACGTCATGCCGCCCTCACCATATAAACTGGGATTGCCTTCGTATTGTCAGCTCTATAAAAGATTTTTCTCCAAGTACAATAAAGACTCCTTTCATATAAAAGCTATCCTATTATCCGGTCTAATAGTAACGTCAGTTAGAGCGAGCAACTGAACAAATCATAGAGGTAAGCCGCTGTATTTACAGCTTACCCAGCACATCCGACTGTCTCGCCCATGCGGCCGGCGCTGCGTCGGCAGCTCGCGACATCACACGCCTCACACTGTATAACTGGGTCGTGCCCAGATTGGATCACAATGTTCAGATTCAACAAAATACCTACCTATTTTTGGAATGAGTATCATAAAAGATAAGGTCACATGCTGGCCTACTGTACAGGAATTGACTGTGATATTTGGCTCCGAACCACCAAACAGCGTTCAAAATGCGTGTGTACAACGACGTGTCGTATTTCATCGCATTGTGCCATTAACACAACACCGAGCGGGAGATCAACACCACATTATAATGTAATTGTCGCGACATAACGCATAAAACGCCGATCGAATTTTGGAACGATTTTATGCTCGCTTTGAATAAAGATTTGTCTGTGAATTGCGCGGCTTTACGACTCGCTCGTAAACACGAATGTGAAACAAACACCACCGCGCCCACACGTCTCTTATATAAATACGATCACTGACCACGGGTTTATAAGTAGGTAGTAGGTAGCTTCAACTAAGTTACTTGTTTATTTTACAATCTGAAAAGTGTCACAATTCGCCACCCTTACCTCGAGATAAGCACGAAGAGAGTTCTGTAATACCTACTCAAATTTTCAATCTAAAAGCGAGGCCTAATATAATCAAATTGTTCTCGTCATAAAACGTCAGTGATAAGGCAAGTTTTAATCGTGTGCTTAGGTATGTGTTATCGCGGCGCACCGGAGAATCACTCGCTCCGGGATATAATTCCGGCAATAAATCCGACACTTGATTATAACGAATATAGCCTGAAGTGAGAGAGGAGCGGAGCGAGCAGTGCGAGCGCGGGTGGAGCGAGCAGAGCGGACCGAGCGCAGTAACAGGTGTCCGCAGCGCAGTGTCGTGACACGCGCCACTAATCATCATTACAGCTTAACGACTCCAATAAAGCTCAAGTAGTTTACATAAAGATACTGCGGGTGATAGCTCGCGCCCGGCCCGCAGAAACTTGTTCATAACGTTGTGACTTGTAGGCCCACGGGCTAACATCTCACCAAATCCACCATGTTAAGGATAAATTCAACATATTGTACATTGGTAGCTTACACGACATTTCCATAAGCTATACTATGCTCGAATTGAACCGCCATCGGCATTTTATATCAATAAGACGATGTATAAGCACGCCATCTGCTCGCAGCGAAGTAATAACGGCACAATACAATATCTTTAAGTCATGTTAATAACACAAGCGTTTACACAGAACTCCAAGTATTTATTTAGTCGCGAAACTTGGGTAATTTATGCGAATACTTCACGCTCCCGGGAAAAATTACTACAGAGCGCCTAGTCTGGCGTATTACCAGTGTACCTATACTAGCGTATTACCAAAGAGCTCCGACACCAGTGTATTAGTTAAGAGAAATAATTTGACAAGTGTACGCGGCCGCTAGTTCTTCGCGTTGGTACTCCTGCTTCACTCACTGACAAATGTCTTCATTTGTTCACCGTGTTTGCTTTAATTTCAATGCCACGTAAATTAGAGTTAACGTTTACGTCAATTTACGTTTGTAATGATTTAGTCCACCAAATAGCTGGAGTCGAGTACTGGAGCAGCTGGAATTAGAGCAGCAGTCCACAGATTGGATTTGAAAGCGTCGACGTGAAGGCTTTTATATCGACGCACAAATAATATCGCGAGTCACTCACGGCGCCACATTATTACAACAATGTACAGTTTAAGCGCTTCCCACTATGTACATTTTGAGATGAGTATTCCGATTTTCTACGAGATGTAAAACCCGGGGCTTGAGTATGTAAATAAAAATTTCCTCGGGGGTGAAATGTGCGAAATATTGTGATGCGGAAAATGGGTAGTGTAAAGCGGCTTACAGATGTCGGCGGTGGGGCGGGGGTGAGGGGGTCGGGCGGCGCCGCACGCGTCGCGGCTGTCGCGTCGCGCGGAGACAGCGCGCCGTGCGGAGCGTGCGCCGTCAGACATCACACCACGATAAATGGAGATTCCGACCTTTTGTAGCGAGAAACGAAAAGCATTTAATATTTCCCGTTTTATTCCAGACAACAATAAAATGCAAGTGTTCTTATTTTTCGCAACTTGTAGCATTTACAAAATAGCAATTTTGCGATTTATTCAGCAGCTTAAAACTCTGTAAAAACTTCAAAAAAACATGCTTCAATCGAATAAGACCGGTTATTTTAGTAAGGTTCTGTAATCCTGAAATATGTTCAGTACAGTGTCAGTATTTCGTTGAGTTTGATAGATTTAGTATAAATACTGTTGTTCAGTGGAAATGTCTCGAGATCTGTACCGAATATTATTTTTCTAACAAACAATAGGAGTAGCCACAGGGGGTCCCCGGAGTGCGGACAATGTTTACTTCGCGACAGAGTACATTCAAGCTGTGTATGTACGCCACGGACACACAACCTGCGGTTATTTTCCACTATTTACTTTTTGTACGACTAAAACATATTGTGACAAAGACAGGGTTCACGCCTTGATTTCGTGATGAAATTCAGTAACAAATCTCACCTGCTTTGTTTTTTCAGTGCAAATTCAGAGTTTATGTTTCAAAATGCTGATACGCTGGAGAACATGTTCGTCCACCACTGCAAGGTTCCACTCTAGCAACATGCGGCGGAGACACGCCGATACCGAGACACGCTCTATACACTACAGATCTCAGGAAATCAGTGACATTGGAATCCAAGGTTCTCATGGATGTACATGATCTGTGTATAATGGACAGTCCGCCTCGCCTCGCCTCGCCTCGCCCCGCACCGCGCAGTGCCACTATACAGGGCACAATGCACTTCTGTAGAAATACAATCTCAGTTGACAAAGCTATGTACAACATGAACTATAATACAGAATATACATGCCGTTTAAATCCCAGCGCGTGTATAAATCTGTAGTTATGTACCTACTCCGCTTCACAACCTACATGCTGAATATCTGTACGCAACAATTTATGTAAGATCTCGAGTGAGTACGAAATAACTCTCATTCCAAGTGAAAGCGCGATTTAATTCTCTAAAACAGCGGAATACTTGACATCGAGTGTCGCGTGTCGCCAGGAGCCGGGAGCTCCACCGACATTATTGAAAGGAACACATTAGAAACAATGCCGCCAGTGTTCAGCGGCCCGGGTATCGGTCGTTAAGGTTCGGTTCCCGGGGGAAATTAAAAACCGACGCCGATTGCGCGCCTCCGCCTACTTATCGAGTCGCTCACGAAGTAGGCTCGCACTAAACCTCCCGCAGCCGAACGTAAGCCGCTTAAAAGACCTTCCAATTTCTTGTGGAAAATTATAAATCACTCCTTTGCAAGTAATTGTTGTGAGCAAGCGTCCGCGGCCGACAGTTTAACAACTATTTGGAAGTCGGGCGGCGCTGAGAACTGAAAGTAAAAGTATAAGAGAGTACTTGATACGAGACGATGGATGGCTTCATTCTGTATGTCGGAGCAGCGAACGCTGATCAAGAGTAATGATGACGCCGCCTATGATTGATGATCGGTCGCTCCTGCAGATCCGGCCGCTATGCTTCACTTAGAAATGTGTTTTTAATTGATGTCAGCCTAGGTTTAACCTGTGTGTGCCTCCATACTCGTCTTCCTAAAATCGAAAACCTATTTCTGTGATACACATCTTCAGGTCATTGTCACGTCGATATCTTGGTATACGTGTTTGAGCAATGTGAAATATAAGCTTACGAGTAAATAATATAAATGTTCCTGGTGGTGCGGTGGCACACATGGATGTACATTCCGCAGCGTGCCGGGTCCCCGACGGTGCGCGTTTGTTTTTCTACAATAGTACACAATAACACTAATACCTGACCTGAACACTTTGTTCCGCTCCTCGCAACACTCTGAGCCAGAAGGTTCAGCTAATAATCATAAACATACAAGTGCACGAAAATTCTTTCTTCAGCCATTTTCTGCCAAAAGATGGTAAACAATGTACAGGTGTCTTTTCAGACGTGATCGTCTATGCCTTCTCTGTGAAGCATATTCCAACAATGTTTGTACAAAGTATGTGTAGTGTTAGTGAGCGGCGACCGATGCGAGTGAGTCTTCTGCACGCGACATCGTGTTGGCGGCGCTTTGTCTCTAACACGTTTTAATGTTGACCGAACTATGAACGCAACCGACTGCCACGGAGCTGTGTTATTTGTTAAATACCTGAGCGGCACGGTGCGGTGCGGCGCGGCATGGTGCGGCACGGCACGGTGTGGTGCGGTGCGGTCAACTCGCTGCGGACTCTTTTTTAAACGTTCGCGTAACGATGTCCGCCGGGCATCCACATAATTTGTTTAATTATCCTCATTTTTATCTTTGTAACTTCTTTTCTCGAAATTAAAACGATATTGCTCCAGTTTTAAAGCAGAAATTTGCAGCTTTCCGTCGTTCATTACTTTGATAAACCACAGTGTTGATGAAGTGGCACAATACCGACAATTTGTCGATAACGTGTCGCGCCTCTGCACAGAAACTGCCGCTCGGCAGTTCCGCAACTTTCAACTAAGTTTGCTTTAGTTTGAGCCTTCGTTAAGTTTTGTAGACTCAGCAGTATATCATGCAGGTTACCTAACTTAAACCCTTACAAAGTACTCATGAAGTACTCACCGCACACACACAGACACGCACTCACATGTTGACCACTTGTGAGTTGCGACCAACGTCGATACTAGAAACTCCTATAATTGCTTTGAAACACTGTGTTTTATCATAACAAAAAATGGGCGAAGTCAGATAACTGTACGACGTACTTACTATTAAACTCATCGTCGTAAAACTCGAAGCAAAGTGAAATTCGTTGGAAGAGCAAAATACTCGATGAGCGTAAAGGAATGTTATATCGCCGCGTCACAGAAGTACCACCGCGCGTGCCGCCACACACCGCGATATACTTAGTGTTATCTACCAGCGTTGGTTATAAACACGACTAGTGGACGCACCCTGCAGCAGAACTATTTGTTTCGTACAGTTCACAACCGCAATGAATAGAGGTTGTCCTTCGGCAGTCGGCTGCCGCGGGAGCCGGTTCGACAGTTTGTGTTTCCACTCCAACTTTATAACGCAAACACCTTCTTGTTTAATGTCCGCGCCGTACAACTCCGGCGATAGCTCACGCAGCTAACTGCTCGCAACGTTCAACGTTAAGCAGAACATCGGTACAAGTGATGATTAGTATAAACAGAAAGAGGCGCTGCTAAGCGGCTGCGGTGCGCTGGTGTGGCGGTGGCGTGGCGGTGGCGTGGCGGGCGCTCGCGTTTTACGTGCAGCGCGCTTTGCAATTCTAAATACTAACAGTAACTTGTTTAATTAAAACTTCATGCTCCCACTTTATGTTTATACTTTTACACGAACTTGATAGGAATTAAATTATAAATTACGACCTGCACCAGGCTAATATATTCAGAACACAAATCTTGCAAGCCGTGAAGATTTATTGCACTATATTTCAGAAGAGTACTTAAAAAAGTTAAAGAGCCAACTTAATTATTCCAAAATATTTAATAACAAACTGCTTTTTCGAGCTTTCTCATCATAACGTAAACTCATTCCAAGTTAAACTTCCTTCGCGTAGAACAACAGATTTCACGATAAAGATAATAAATACAAAGAAGAAACTCACACTTTTGTAACATTATGGAGTTAGGAGCGGTCTACGGTTCGTAGCACCCAGTTACCCGCTCGAACGAGCTCGTAGCGGCCCGTAGCGGCTCGTAGCGACGTAGCGCCCGGCGTAGACAAATGCTACAGATGTGACCCCGCACACTACGAGCGTCCGGAGGCCTTACACCGGCGGACGTGTGTGCGCACTAACTTATCATTGGAACTATTGCTAGCTCCACAGAATGTAAGGTGACTTAATTGGCAATTACGAAAACGTTTGACGTTAGAAACAATAGCGAAAAATACTGCATTTCGTTGTAATATAAAAACATTTTACAAAGGACAATGCAATAATAAGGTTGCATAGCGCGGGTTTGTGTAAAAACAAAAGCGCAGTGAGTGCAGGTAATAGAATGCAACAGCCGGCGCCGCTCGGTGGAGCGGGCGGGACGGTTTCATGAGGCGTGTCACCATGAGGCACTAGTGCACTCATGTACTGACGTCAAAGTGTACGTAATCCTCATGTAAAACAAAGTAACAAAGCTCCTGAGAAAAGCTAATCTCCGCGCAAACACGTGTCGCGGTATCAATAGGCGGCTGTTCTGTCGTGTGTCGCGAGTGTGAGTGACTGACTGACTGAGTGAGTGAGTGTGGTGTCGAGGGATTTGCGCGTATTATCCGCCAGTAGCGCAGTAAGTCGCCGGCGGCGTGTCACCAGTACATTTTATTTGACTACGTCGCCGTGTCGCTCGACTGGGAATAACCGCCTACAAAATGTCTTAGTGTTGTCTGTTTGTGGCAGTTCAGATCCTCTGAATCTCTACGACGATTCTCTTATGCCTTGTTTGACATCACGTCGGTAGTCTCCACTAATAAAAGTTATTCTTTGTGTAAATGAAGCAGAAAAACAGTCAGTGGGTCGGTGGTGTGTCGGCGTCAGCGTCACATCAAAGGGCGGCGCGCCGGCTCGTGTCGTGCTGATATGATGATTAAATTACAATTAACAATTAAATCAATGCATTTTTTATGTTTACAACCCTCCTAAAATGGATCTTAAATGATTGATCACTTAACACTAAACTAGTTGATAAGACTTGAGCTTCACAACAAACAACAGTTAAGATACTCATCGGCTCGCTCTCTCCGGAGGTTCGCGCTCACTAGACTCGCCAGAGGCGATCTATAACCTCATGTGAAACCAACCGACATTCCCCATGGATGTATAATGAGGACACACTCACAGGTGACCCTCGTGCGGGGGCAGGGGGGAGCAGCCCGGGGCGCAGGGGGGGAGGCAGACGGCTGTACTACATCGACTGGAAAATTAAAATACCGGAAGAAAATGAGCCTTGCTTCCTCCATATTACGTAGTCCTCTGTATTTCACTAACAACATTACATGAAATGAAATACTCTCATTCCACCGGTACACACGTAAACAGGGTCGGGCTGCACGCTGGCTCGTTTCACAGTGTCGAACACAGTGCGGCCCCGCCGTGAGCTAGCTTTATAGTAATAGACTCGGTAACAATACATACAAGGCGCCGCCTTTACAATTGTCCACTCCACCGATTTCTATTCAAAGCCATATTTGAATAAATTTTGTCAATATTCCTTCTTCCTGGGAATTAGTAAATCGCAAAAAAAATAAGGTTCTGATTCCGTTTCATGAATATTCGTGAAATCCAATGGAATAATTAAACTTTGGATGGACCACCAGGAGCGAACGTGACGCGACTCGACAATGTGCTGCAGCAATAGGTCCCTTTTCCTTTCACTAACGCACTCACAAAATAGATGCACTGACAGAACATGTTATTCAAAGAAGTAACCGAGACCTGAAAGTACATAAATATCGTCGAACGTCGTGTAAAGTCAATGGTCATTAGAGTTGTTCTGTAGAGAGCGTGGTAGAACATTTGTAGTGAGATGTGAATGATGCCAGTTAGGAGCGGCGCATGTCAACAATTAGCTGACGCATGTACTGCGCGCCTGTGTACGTGACTAGACCTACTAGACCTAATACCAATATTTCTAATACAAAATTCTTGAAAAACAGCTTTAGTACTTCTAAACCACATAAAAAATAACTAGTATTATGTATGTCCTCCGTATTCTAAACAGATTTAGAATTTAGAATTTCACAAGTGTGAAGAATAAGCGAGCACTGGGGGTGTCGGGATACAGGAACAGGGAATGACAACAGCTGAACACGGTTACGCATATATTCCGACTAAATGACTGAGCGAATTGACACATTACATTTTGTTTGGTATACCCACATGTTAATAACAATAATTATAAAATTAAATTATGAAGTTACACATACATCACAAAGTGAAAGTCAAATAAACAAACTGTGACGTGATTAAAGAACTTCCACGTTTAAACATGTGTTCATTGGAAATAAATATCGTCACATAGACGTTTTTTGTAGGAATTAAACTCAGTTGGAAACATAAGCCTCACGAGTGGCATAAAGTAACAATGCATAGAAAGCAACCATCAAACTTACTGAGCTCTGGCTTCCAGAAGGCCAGCATTCTGTAACTTCCTTGGTAATAATTGAATAAAGTAATGAAATAAATTCAGCGACGAGGATATACCGAGCGCCTCGCGACTCGGAGCGAACTGTAGCGGTCAATGAGCCGGGAACTTATTGCCAAACACATTGCTCCGTCTTGTACATTCACTTTATATTGTGTCATCTACAAGACCAGTTACAATGTAAAAGTATTTACTTAGTGCGGACATTTTGAATATATTTTGTGATCACCACTTATTGAGTTTAGAACCTGCAGTGCCGTGAGATGTCTACAAACACGATGCAGGAATATATCGCAGCACGCAGATTAGCGCTCACTTCATTATAAACATAACGGCACGTTTTGTTTTCCGCGTCGTTTAAGTTTATCCTATACAATACTCTCAGATATCCACTCTCCCATCTAATTTTTACCTAAAGCGAATGAATCTGGTAAACTTGCAGCCCATAGGAACACTTACGGTAGTACTAGGGTATTGGTTCCTTGATTCAATTTAAATTCAAATCCACCGGCAGCGCCTTCAGAAACCAAACAAAATGTAAACGACGGAAGCCAATAGAAATAAGCGAAGGAAGAGAAACTCTCGAACAACCAGTTGCGTCTGATTGCTCGTATCGTTACCATACAGAACATTCAGTCCTCTTGCTTGCAGTGTAACCGGCTAACGATTGCAACTCAGTTCTATATTGTAGTACCTTGACTGTTAGCTCCTTAGCATATCCAAGTCCGGAAAATAATGATCTAATTTAAAGAAGTTTGCAAGAATTGTATGCTAGATAATACAGTGAAGTGGGTGTAGCTAGGTGAGCTAGTTAGCCGCTGCTGGGGACGGACACACGACACAGCACACAAAGGATGTAGTGTAACGATCACACTGTCGCGTGCAACGCGTGCAGGAGTGCGCGCCGGCCGAGAATCAGCGCTTGTTGCTGTTGTTAGCGCCGCGATTTGTGTTATTTCTAACATAACTGTATATTAGATTGGAAGTAGTTTCTTGTTATTGAATTGGTTATCACTTCTCTCGTGTTTTTTTTTTACTAATGTCTATCAAAACGTATGAGTATTAACGGAATGACAAAACTCCACAATGGCTGAGACAGAAGCAGGCACTTCGACAAAGTTGTAATAAGGATAATGTTACAAAGTAAATCTGTGTAGACTGCAAACCTTTGTCCGTGTTGATAGATCGCTACTTGTTCAACTTATAATAGTTAGAGGAAAACTCTAAAACTAACAAAAAAGCTAAAAATTGCTTTGAATGACCTTAATTGCAGCGCCATGAGCGAGGGCTCTTTGTGGCTGGCGCCGGAAACTTTGTAAAACTCCTAAGTTAAATGAGAATTCTTGATAGTAGCCGCCCACTGCTGCAAAATAATAAAATTGCGTGCTGTGTGTGTGTGTGTGTGTGTGTGTGTGTGTGAGCAAATGTTGAATCCCGTATGAGTGTTTCCGGTGAGCGCTCAAAGTTTTAACTAACCGAATTTTTAAGCGCCAGCTCATCCCGCGCTCGTCCTTTGAGGCGCACGCTCACTCACTGCCGTCAAAGGGTCACGGTAGTCTCAAAGTATTGCCGAGTGCGGTGTTGCTGCCCGTAGCTGTCTATCAACTGCACGCGTAATGCTTTGCTACAGAAAGAATCTTTGTCGGAGAGACTGCGCACGTGCGTACAGTTAGCCTCAGCGCCAGTCGACCTTGCTGCGACCGACAAATGTCGCGCTTCGCACTGCACGCACCATTCACCCTCGTCCAAGCCAAACCGCCACCAAAAGTATTCCATACAGTAGAATACTTGTGCACGAGGAAGACATTTACTAGATTATCTCTGCATTATCTAAGGGATATAAGTAATTTCCTCGCGGAAATAGCCTTCGCGCTGGCTTACGGAGATTGGTGGTGAAAAACCATTGTTTTTCATGTACTACCCGTGCCGATAAAGAATGGGATTAGAAATCGCGACAGCTGTATTCAACTCTCGCTCATGTGCTATAGTGTTTGAGCGAGAGGCACGGGTTGTAGGTATTAAGAATAATGCTGTAATAAGAAGGAACAGTAACGAGTACATATAATGTACTCCCAAATAAGAAGTTAAAACCTTGGTGATTTCTAAAACATCGTTGATTGCTGGTGCACACACACATATGCATGTGCAATAGGCTCGCTAGTGGTAGACACGTGTGTCACTCGAGCGATGCCGTGTGTGAGCGCGCTGCGCTGTCACAAACAGACGGACGGTGAGATTGCTGCGGCCGCAACACTTCTGTACGCTGTCCTCATATCGGACGTGGCTATAAGCCTACATAATATACATTCTCTCTTTAATAGGAACTATAGCGAATATCGTGTAATACAGATGTTCATCTGACGCGAAATGAATATGAATAGTAAGTCAGTATAATGAGTGTGTGAGCAGTGACCGCACGGCGGATTGCAGCTGCGAGTGCGCGGCGGCGGTCGCACGCAGCCGATACCACTCGATCGCAATTAACCCGCTTTAATTACCTCTTCATTACGGCAAGTACAGTTCTTCAGTCATGAACGATTCCTGAATTAAAAATAAACCCATTTCATCTCCCAAAGATTGCTGATTGCATGTATACACCCAGAACTTTATCGGCTCAATTACTTATTTGGTTTCCAATGAATTGTCTGCTTTAAAATTACTTTTACACTCGAATATGATATGAACTCCGATATAGTAAGAGGTTCGATCACGTTTTGTTTGGTAACAATCCGTTTAGTTACAATAATTCATAATCGACGACAGAGTGGGTTCTGAGGCGAGCGTGTCGTGTAATCCTGAGGAGTTCGTCGCCGGCGTCGCTAAGCCGTTAAGCGGCGCACATGACGCCCTCGTGTATGCAGGGCGCGGCGCGTCATGCAGGCGTATTAGCCGGAGCCGACTAATGTGCGGCTTACGTCTGCGTGACGTGCCGCGTGTCACGACTAATGCGCGGGACACCGCCGCACTAGTGCCTCCGCCCGGTGCGGCCCGACACATGACGTACTCAGCGCGTCGCCGCACACACCGCGCCTCACATACCAAGTGCCAAGCATTTGTCAACACTGCACTATATATAGCGACAGACTTTTAGTCGGTACGAGTTAACCGGGAAAACTTATCAAGTGGTAAAATGCGTTGTGTATCTCAAACACACCAAGTTGTTTGATGTAATTTGATAAGAGACAGCAAAAAGGTATAAAATATATACATACTCTCAAGGATTTTTCTTTTATATATATTGAAGTCATCAATGGGAAACAATTATTTTACCAGCATTGAAATAGAATACAAGATGAAACCCACACAGAGATCAAGTTAAACCGTTAAAACATTTTTCGTTCAGTTCAGCGGCGACCGTCAAAGTCTTTAAGATAAATCGCTGACTTTTTAATAATGGCCGTGTAACACCGTTGTACGTCGGAGAGACAATTTAAACGCTTACAAATGAATCCCGGGGGTTATCGCGCGCCACTCATTTGCATCGCCACAGCCCGGGATGCGGGACACGGGACGCGGGACAGTAAGCCTCTCTTTGGCACCTCTAGCGCACACTTTGTCTAGTGGGAATTCTCATTTCCGTATGTCGATATCATTCGGAAAATTCTATTGAATTCATTTCGAACGGAGAAAATTAATTAAGGCCTTCTATTGTAAGAATAAGTATTATATTTATAAGAAAATATTGAGTGGCGCTGCACGTCACATGGTGACAGAATTACAACAATATAGTAAGTAATGAGAAATTCATGCATATTCGGATGTCGATAGCATTGGACTAATTATAATATACTGTTTTGGAAAGTTTGTTCAGTAAAAATGTAACAAAAGGAACAGTTACACTTGCAATGCGTCGCATAACACGTCTGGTTGTGTCGCGGACTCCTCCGGCAGACAAATGTGATGCAGGTAACGCAATTAACGATCACGCGCGCCACGCGTCAGCGCGGCTTCGGCGCCACTCAGCCACACGACAACAACGCCACCCGCTTTTGTTCTTTATGTTCTTTAAGCTGAAGCGAAATTAGCGTCACGTGCCTGGTGCGTGTTTATTAGCTGTTGGGATCGTTCTGCCTCATCGATATATTTCTAAACGCAAGAATTGCACTGTTTATGTACAGCAGCAGAATTGCTTATTGGTTGTATAACTGGTTAAAAAAAAAACGAAATGTTCAACTACAGTTTGTTAATAACCTATAATTTTATTTGATTGTACATAACGCCTAAGGCGTTAAGTCCGCCATTGACCAAACTTGTGCATAAAGTATTAAATAAATAAATAACAACGTAAAACTGAGCCTTTTGTCCGTTATTCTGTTATCGTGTGATTTTTTGTCGAGTCGTGAGAAGTTTTTCGGCCGCGGTCTTAATTACTGCTTAATTATCTGCAGACGATGAAAAACTAAAGCCGGTGACGAGCCAACAGCTCAACTGGCTTGTAATGAATGATGTCGACTACAGATAATTACTAAATTACAACGAATACGTTTTATATTTGTTTCAAAAGTTCTGCTGAGTAGCTAGTTTTGTTTTTCAAATACGGACACGTTTTTGTAATCACCGCTCACATCACCAGCGCGTTTGTGACCATGTAATTAGTTCTTAAGTTTACTCTGTATTTTTCTAATAAATAGATAAATGTCATGTGAGTAGCGTTTCCCGGCTCACACCACGATTTAGTCAACTGCCTTGCTACGCATGGCTCTGCGCCAGGTTCGTAGCGAAGTGCGTAGCACAGTACGTAGCGGAGTGCGTAGCACAGTACGTAGCGGAGTGCGTAGCACAGTACGTAGCGGAGTACTGTGCTACGCACTCCGCTACGTACTGTGCTACGCACTTCGCTTGATTCACCCATGCATCGGAGAGCACGTAAATGTCGGTCCTGCGCCTGATCTCTCTCCGGTCGTGTCGGATTGCCGTCCCATCGGGTTATGAGAGTGAAGGAATAGGGAGTGCACCTGTGTCTGCGCAAATGCTCGTGCACTATAATACAAGGTGTTGATTTGCATTTGTGCCATACTTCAGGAGGAGGACATAAAATACGTAAATAATCGATTGGAATTACAGTTGAGGGGAAATAGCTAATATGCACTGCTTTTTTTGTCATTGTAATGTCATAGTATTTCAGAAGTAATCCAATTTTATGAATGAAATTTATGAATAATCGTTGCGTATGCTTTGTGTTTGCGTTTGTGTGAGGGCGCAGCACGGTTTTAAGGCCAGTAACATACGCGCCAAGTTTAAATACGGCTAGATGACATCGACGGATTTCCGAAAAAAAATTAAAATCAAAAAATTTTGTACCAATTTTTTTGTTGATTTGGGTTGAGAATCATTAGTATAATTACGTCCTTGACTATGGCACGTATGCAAATCAACAGCTTGTATGTCCTGCGCAGCTGGCTGATTTCCTTAAACAGCCGCCGTTGCCGAAATCAGCCGTGGACGCCATTACGTAGCGGAGTGCGTAGCACAGTACGTAGCGGAGTGCGTAGCACAGTACGTGTATTTTACTGAATCGACGATGAGACATTAGACTATATCAAAGACAGAGGTCTTCGCTTTCTCACATGAATATATCTGAAGATCATGTTGAGTGAGGTGAGTACATGACAATACAATTGATAGGTTTTCTTTGAAATGTGTGAACGTTGCTCGCTCCTCTCGGAGGATAATCCGCAGCTGATCGGCTTCGTAGGGCGCACTCGCCGCGTCATACATGTCGTTGATACTGAGCTCGGTATTGTAGCAATTATCATGCGGCGCCGCGGCGCAACACCGTGACGATCACTTGTAAGCGGCTCACTGCGCTCACTGCGCGAAGCCCACTGTACATAGTGTACATCACATACTTATTAGAAAAAAGCTACGGATGTTGTTGACAAATTAGTTTCGCTGTGAGTACTTGTACTCCAAAATTAGTTATCTATAATAGCATAAGTAATATAAATAGTATAAGTTTAATGTCTTTGAAAATAATATAGTTCAAATACTATATTCTTCTGCTTTTCATTATATCTACAAACAATATATAAGTACGATATTGTTGGTATAATATTCTGCTGTAATCTGAAAACTTTCAGAATGTACCTACTTATCGGAAAAGCTATCGTCAAACTGTAGCCAAACTAAATAGCCGGCCATTTATGTGTGTAGCGGTGCACCACTACAGTTACTCAATGAGCTCGGTATCAGCGCTTCCCTCCCTCCCCCCGCCGCCACTCCGCTGGTGCCCTAATGTACTGGCAATAGTTTTTTCTGATGCCAAGACAATGTGGTCAAGTGATTGAGCGCAGCTGTGGTGATAGCCGACTGCACCCCCGCGCCCCGCATCCCGCGCCCCGCACCCCGCGCCTCGCACCCCACACCCCGCGGTCCAACGAAAAACTATAATTTGTTTTTTGTCTGCAAGCGTGACTTTATTGTAAGTTATTGGGCAGATTCCTCACGGAGAAAGCACTTCGTCAAGGAAAACGGTGTGATATATGATCCGACAGTCGGTTTCGCTAAGGGCCTATGCACACCACGTTTTTTAAACGCGTCGTCGACGCGCGTGTTTAGCGATACAGACGCGATTCGCACGCAAGTCAGGACTGTTCTGCAAGATAAAAACGCGCCGGCGACGCGCGTTCCCGAAACGCGCGTCGACGGCGCGTTTAAAAAACGTGGTGTGCATAGGCCCTAACGGTGATATACTAGGTGTTCAGCGCGTGAACTTAAATCTACCCTCACGAAGTCATTAACGAGAGCTGACGCGTGAGTATATACAGTAAGTACCTATAGGTTCAGCCTTGTTATAAGCACATGTATTTCCTGTTCTCTCGGCGACATATACACCGATAGAACTGGCAGCTCGCGGCTCCCCTTATAATGAATTAGCCATGTCAACAACTGCACGCGAGCCCCACACTGACACACTTCTGCGTGTTATCACAAACAATAAGTTCTGTAACTTCAACTCCTCTGATTACATGAAAGTCTAAGAATTCCACTTAACTTGAGCTGCGACATTCCGCTCGCTTCGCGCGCATAACCGAACTAACTAAATTAACTTCTGAATGCCTACTTTATAAAAGTCTCATTTGTGAATCTGTTACAGAGCGGTCGCGGTCATTATAAATGTTTGCACTGCTCACAATACATGTCAAAATCCAAACGTTTGCACACAATACACGTAACTAAACTGTTGCTGAACTTGTCGCACTTGGCTTTGTACAGAGTTGACCTTCTTCGAGTGCGCGTTGTAGAAACTTCATATAGTCTAGCTATAATAAAGTCGGCTTATAAGTTGTACAGACTGGAGTATTGTAAACATTTCATGTGACAAGCTCCGATACTCCGCGGCCCGTGCGAGTGTCTACTTATATGAAAAGAAAACAACAAACAAGTCGGATGTTGTTGAGAAACATTTTAGAAGGATAACAAAAGATCTGCGGCGAGTTGCTTGTCGTGTCAACAACAAGCAGCTGTTGTCACAAGCAGCGCTGAGCGTGTCGCGTTATCGCGCGCACCGGCACTACACCCGCGCCCGGTGATGGATCGCTGCTATTCATTAGGGTCACTATTAATAAGCCACGGCGGGATCACTAATAAATTGTATTAACGAAAATACATAATACATCTAAGAATAATTCCCTTTTATTGCTAACGAGCTTTGTTACTGCTAGTAGGTACTGTAACGTAGTTAGAAACTTTTTCATTTGTAAGGTTTTATTCATCACAAATTGATACTGACCGGGCAATCATTTTAAATGTATTCGATTTGTTCCATAGAATAAGTTTTTTATATTGAAGTGTGTCACTTCACCTCTCGAGCTCAAACAATAAACGCAAAGCTGAAGTTATTTTGCAATCTTTTAATTAAATATCCTGAGATCCCCGGTTCCTAGCGCGCCACACGTTACAGTACGTACCTATATGTTTTAGGCCTATTCCCAACAAAGAATATAATATTCCGCCGTACTTTTCTCTCGAGTTTCGTTTAGTTATCGATAAATTTTGATCAGAGCGCGGCGGACGTTGCTAGAAAATTTCCTGCGCTCACAGATAAAACAAATTGTATCGACGAGCTCGCGCTTTGTTACAGCCAAACGACAGAATTCGTTTAGGCAGCCTGATAACAAAGCGGAACTGTGTAAATGTCAGAAGATTTATAAATCAAAATATGTATATCGTTAACATTGGCGGCCGACAATGTGGACCAGAATAATACGATGTTCGCTCAAGTTGATGTGACAGTACAGTGAGCTAGAGGGGGGTGCCGCCGCGACATTATTACATATTATTTTTTCTTTTTTTACAAGCTTTTATTTAACTATGTATGTATGTAACTATGTGTATTCGAGTGGAATTTTGCAACTCAATTTTAAGGCACTTGCCCTCAACCGATTGAGCTGAAATTTTGCATACATGTTTAGTTTGGATGACAATGCATGTTAAGCTATGTGACGTCATCCTAAATCCAACATGGCTAAATATACAAGATGGCGGACTAGTTATTTTTAAGGTACAGTCAGCACCAAAAGTCGATGAACAGAATCAACATGACAAAACACCTGTTCACAATAAAATGCCATAAGTTATAGTCGCAACTAGGAAACAAAATAGCCTGTACACCAGAAATTTACAAAAGTCGTTAAACACGAGTATTTCAAAAGTATCTGTGCACTAGTATTCCTAAAGTCGCTGTACACCATAAATCCAAATGTCGCTGAACATCATTGTATCAAAAGTCACTAAACAGCAGTAAATACAAAATTAGGTTAACAAAGTATATTTTTAATGTTGGCGTGTGTTTATATACTTTTGACGCTTATGTTGTTCAGCTACTTTTGGGACAGTGCTTGCTTGACCTTAATAATGTATGTTAACACGTTAGTATCTATTTCAATACTTATTTACAAAGCAATTATATTTTATTGTCAGTAATCTTACTAATCTATAATATGAAATAACATAAACATAACTCTTATGATCTACGAAGCGATTATTGTGATGGTACTTGTAATTTACTTTGCGCGAATCTTACAAAACCTACCTTCATTTAATTTTTAATTTATTATTTCTATTCACATGACTTGTGATAATTTTAGTCTAGCGTATGATTGTCATAGTCTGAACTAATTGAAATGTTGTGTAAGTGCATAGTTGTTTATTTATATTATTGAGATACATCAATCGATAAATATCACAATAATACCGTATAATGTGCATATTACGGAGCATAAACGTCACAGAAGTCTCCTATCTCGATTAGTTCTCCAGCCTCGCCAGGGCCACCAGAGCACATCCAACCCCAAAACCCAACAGATATTCTGCCACTTGCACGGTTATCGATTATATTACGTTCTGCATATCGAGCCAGAGAGACATACGACCATTTTCAGTAGAATGAAATGTTTTTTCATCCGAAAGCCAAGAAGTTATTTCTAAAAGCGTTATGTTAATGAAAAGAGTTATGTTTATGTTATTTCATATTATAGATTAGTATGATTACTGACAATAAGAAACACTGTAAAGCAAAAAAAAAAAACAATTTTTAGGTGCATCGGCCTAGAAGACAGTGTCTAATGGATGTAACTAAGTTTATTTCGCCACCGACTTCTAGGCCGATGCACCTAAGAATAGTTTTTTTTTTTGCTTTACAGTGTTTTTGGGAGTCAGTTTTATTTTTTTGTAAAAAGTTTTTTATTTTTAGCTTTTCAGTGACAAGCATAGTTGTCACTATCCGCATAAGTGGAAAGTTCTCATCAATACGAACAATACAAGCCCAAACACGAGGTAGTTTACATATTCAGTTTTATAGTTCCCTCAAAATTCTCTGGTCTCCATCACCAGGTCAGCTCTAAACCTTCACCATTGCATAGTGTTATCAGACATAAGCTTTAGTGTCAAGTTTTTACCCTGCGTATTCCTACAATTTTCGAAAGTTGCCCTCGATTTCGCAGCGTTTCCATCATCAGATCCTGACCGTGTGATTATGGGACCACCTGGGAGGTAAACACTATCAAACAAAAAAAAATTTGCAAATCGGTCCTGGCGTCTCCGAGTAATCGGTGAACACATAAAAATAAAAAAAAAGATCCCAACGAATTGAGAACCTCCTCCTTTTTGGGAAGTCGGTTAAAAATATAATTGCTTTGTAAATAAGTATTGAAATAGATACTAACGTGTTAACATACATTATTAAGGTCAAGCAAGCACTGTCCCAAAAGTAGCTGAACAACATAAGCGTCAAAAGTATATAAACACACGCCAACATTAAAAATATACTTTGTTAACCTAATTTTGTATTTACTGCTGTTTAGTGACTTTTGATACAATGATGTTCAGCGACATTTGGATTTATGGTGTACAGCGACTTTAGGAATACTAGTGCACAGATACTTTTGAAATACTCGTGTTTAACGACTTTTGTAAATTTCTGGTGTACAGGCTATTTTGTTTCCTAGTTGCGACTATAACTTATGGCATTTTATTGTGAACAGGTGTTTTGTCATGTTGATTCTGTTCATCGACTTTTGGTGCTGACTGTACCTATACAATATGGGTATAAGTCGTGGTGGCCTAGTGGGCAAAAGAACCAACCTCTCGAGTATGAGGGTGCGGGTTCGATTCCAGGTCAGGAGTCGTGGTGGCCTAGTGGGCAAAAGAACCAACCTCTCGAGTATGAGGGTGCGGGTTCGATTCCAGGTCAGGCAAGTACCAATGCAACTTTTCTAAGTTTGTATGTACTTTCTAAGTAAATCTTAGACATCAATGACTGTGTTTCGGATGGCACGTTAAACTGTAGGTCCCGGCTGTCACTGAACATCTTTGGCAGTCGTTACGGGTAGTCAGAAGCCAGTAAGTCTGACACCAGTCTAGCCAAGGGGTATCGGGTTGCCCGGGTAACTGGGTTGAGGAGGTCAGATAGGCAGTCGCTTCTTGTAAAGCACTGGTACTCAGCTGAATCCGGTTAGACTGGAAGCCGACCCCAACATAGTTGGGAAAAGGCTCGGAGGATGACAATATGGGTATAAAATGAAAGGGATTGACGGTTAGAACACATTGCACTTTAGGAAATAAAAATCCAAGATGGCCGCCGCTACAAAATGGTGAATAACCTATTTTTTTCAATCCCATCCATATGGGTATCCAATGACAGGGCTGGACAAGTAGAATAAAGTGCACTTTACCTAATCAAAATCTAAGATAACCTGGTAAGTTCCTAAGTCTAAATTCTGTAAATTTAGACTTAGGAAACTTACCAGGTTAAAACTAAAAAGTATAAAATAAATTGAGGTAAAAAAATCTTTAAAAACAAGCTTTTATTTAAATGCGCTAAAAAGAAAAAAATAAACTTTTACTGTAACTTTACTGTTAACTTATAACGACATTTCAAAGGAGAATGACCACGACAGTATGGACCACGGTACTGAGTTGCGTCAATTCCAAAGTTGTTTAAGATGATGTATAAAGTAACCAAATAACCATCGTTTTAGTATTCTCTATTCTAAAACCGTTAGGACGAATCTTACGTACAATAAATGAGATCATAGCTGCTATGTACGACACAGTTACGCACGTTAGGCAACACGAACACGAAATTGAATGAAATCGCGCAAGATGGATGCCCGCCACAATCTGCATACATTACGCGTCACGAGGCTCACAATTAGCCGCTCAATTAACGCGTCATTGAGCGTCCGACATCATGTGTCACATGCTTAGTGTACGCAATGTACATGTCCTGAGCTTAAAGCTGTTATAAGAGGTTAATGTTTCATTTTTAACCGACTTCCCAAAAAGGAGGAGGTTCTCAATTCGTCGGCATCTTTTTTTTATGTATGTTCACCGATTACTCGAAGACGCCTGGACCGATTTGCAAAATTCTTATTTTGTTTGTTAGGGTATACCTTCCAGGTGGTGCCATAACCACCAGGTCAGGATCTGATGATGGAAACCTTGAGAAATCGAGGGCAACTTTCGAAAATTGTAGGCGTGCATAGGTTAAAAACTTAACGATGAGATGTACATTTGATAACACTCTGCAACAGTGAAGGTTCGGAGCTGACCTGATGATGAAGACGAGAGAAGGTCGAGGGAACTCGACAGCTGAACATGTAAACTACCTCGTGATTGAGCTTATAATATTTGTATTGATGAGACCTTTGCAACAGTGAAGGTTTGGAGCTGACTTGATGATGGAGACCGGAGAAGGTCGAGGGAACTCGACAACTGAATATGTAAACTACCTCGTGTTTGGGCTTATATTATTCGTATTGATGAGAACTTTCCACAAATGTGGATAGTGACAACTATGCTTGTCACTGAAAAGCCAAAAATAAAAAACTTTTTACAAAAAAATAAAACCGACTCCCAAAAACAGGAACAAAGAAGTCAGTGTCTAATGGATGTTCCTGAGTTTATAAGCCACCGACTTCTAGGCCGATGCACCTAAGAATAGTTTTTTTTAGCTTTTCAGTGTTTTTGGGAGTCGGTTTTATGATATCAAATGTCCAATGACACATCGAGGCAAAAGCACATATTCAATGAAAAGTGCATAGAGATGTAATATTTTATGGTGAAATGAGACCATAAAATATTTCCAGTCAATGGGATAATGTAAGGAAAATTAAAATACATAAATAACTCTAATTTCCAATATTAGTGTAGCTTCACAACACAAGCCATTTAAATTCAATAATGTGAACGAGCGGCACAGAGCCACAAGTACGTAATGAATTGATGACGTCCTTAGAACGTCGATAGTTAGTTAGCGCCACTTGTCATACTCATTACCCGCCGCCGCCGCGACCGAGCGTGTGCCGAGTGCCCTCCGCTAGCTAGCAGCGACCACTATTATTATGTTATAGATATTCCGTTTATTTTCCCGACAGTTTATTTTCCCTGTGGAATACAATTTAAGCGGATCAGCTCAATGAGCATAGCTGTTACAGTATTACGCGAGTGACGCGATGTCTGCAGAGCGCCGCGTGCGACCGATAAAATGATCACTTGTTGATGTTAGCCGACCGATGTTAATGCCACTATGTACTCGAATATATTACATTTTGGCACGTTACAGTAGACTACACTCATACCGAAACGCGTACGAAGAGGCAGCTCGTTCTTTCACACGATTTGATTTCATGTTTGCGAAGAACTTTCTTCGCAAACATGAAATACCAAATCGTGACGGAAATGAAAGGAAGAAAAATGATATGAACATCGCGGGGGGAGGCAATAGCGGAAGCGGGATCGTTCCTGCGAAATAGTTTTAAAATTATAAAGTGTAGGTAAGGCGTCGGCGAGTGATTTATGACGGCGGCGGCGGCGTCATTAATAACCGCGCGTCGCCGCCGCAGGTGAGCGCGACACCCGCCGCCGCACACTACACAGACCTACGATACGAGACATCCTACGTACATGTTATATTTGATGCACTTACAAATAACAAGCCTGTAGTTATAAATAAGTACAATTTTGCAAGTGAATACAGTAGTATCAGCTGGGTACATATTGGCTCTGTGTCTCGGCAGAGTCGGGGGGCGCACACTAGCGGCGCCCACTGACTCTGCCCGCGTACACTCTTCTACTTGCACATTCAGTACTCTTTTCCTTCTCGTCTCAATGCGTCTGTCAAGTTGTCTGGAAGAGACCTCTTAGCGATAAGACCGCCCAATCCAAACTAATATTATAAATGCGAAAGTAACTCTGTCTGTCTGTCTGTCTGTCTGTCTGTCTGTCTTTCTGTCTGTCTGTCTGTCTTTTCTTCACGCCCAAACTACTGAACCGATTTGTGTGAAATTTGGTACAGACATAGTTTGAAACTTGAGAAAGGACATAGGATAGTTTTTATTACAAAAAATAAAAATAAAAAATAAAATTTATTACGGACATACAGTGCCATCTATTGGTCAAATGTCGAAATGCTGTTCCTATGCTCCGTAGATAGATGGCGTTAATCGCGCAATGGTGTCATTACACGTGTTCGGTTCATGTTATTGTTTTAATTCATCGGAAAATCCATCAGAAAAATGTAAATAAACAGTAAAAAGGTGTAAAAAAATTAATATTAATATAATAAAAGTTTTACTACAAAGAAAATGCTCTAACGGAGTATAGATAATTCTATTAGTACTACGCGCAATTGTGTCGATCGTTACACGAGTTCGGTTCATGTTGTTTTAATTCATCGGAAAAAAGTAAATAAATAGTAAAAAGGTATGAAAAAAATAATAACAATATAATACTACTTTTAGTACAAAGAAAATGCCCGAACGGAGTATAGATAAATAATCCGAGTTGTCACTATGCTCGATAGATGGCGTTGGGATCGAAATAGATCGCGCTATGGTTTCGTTACACGCATTTGGTTGGGTATCGGCCGAGCGCTTCGGTACCGTCGTGGAAAAATTGTATTGTCGGTTGTATGGCCGTTTATGTGGATTGGTCCTGTTTCGTAAATTCTAATTTGGTTCCGTTGTATTTGTCGATTTGGTACAGACATAGTTTGGAACTCGAGAAAGGACATAGGATAGTTTTTATCCCAAAAATCCTGCGGGAGCGGGAACGTCTCAAAAATCCCGCGAGATCGGGAACTATGTGGGTAAAACCAAAAATCTGCCGGAAGTCACTATTCCACGCGAACGAAGTCGCGGGCAAAAGCTAGTATGTTATATACCTAATTTGATTAGTTCTAAGATCAACGACGAAAAAAATCGTGTACCCAATACCTACAGTACCATAGTATATCTATCTATCTTGCTTGAATTTATAAAATGGATGGAAAATAATTGTACAATTCGTTTTCGAAAATTTGCTAGAAGTTAAATCATTTATAATGTTTAATTATTTGGAATCAACGTTTACTTAACATATGTACTTTAATTATTAATTTAAAGATACATTACATTATTAAGTAGTATGCAACGTTCCAGCATGAAGTCAAACATTAGACGAGAGCGTTCTGTCTGCGCTCGCACACACATCAGTAGCGCCAGCACTGTTTACTCAGGTAAATATAAAGTTATCTCCGTTCTCAGTACATAGGTACTACATATTGTTCCCTAAATTAAATTGTTCCTCTCAATGTTTGTCCATACAAGTGAACCTGTTACCTCAGTTCTACTCACATTTTGACGCAACAACTAACAGACTAAGTAACAGATATACAAAGGTTTTTTTATTGTCAATGAAGCTTTTAACATTAAGTTTATTGTAACATGATCATCCACAGAAAGCTCCTGCTATACCAAACTATGTAATGTCAACATAACTAGCTAGCGAGCTAGATCCCGCGCGCAAATCAAACAATCTGCTATGTATCAGATTTGTCGGTAATGATCCCTTGACACGAGCCGCAATATCGGCCGGTCATTAGTGCACCACGAGTCTCATTACTGCGAGCCGATAAATGCCCTTTGTGGCAGTAACGAGTGCCGAGTACCAGTGTACAGGTGAGCCGGGCACAATACACTCGCCGATGTTATTAGTCGGAGCAGGCGGAAACAGCGGGAATCCTGACTATGTTATAAGAGCAAATATCCGCGAAATGCAGTAAAGGGCGGGCAGGGCGCGGGCCGCCTTACGTAACACAATATGCTGAACAATCCGGCGGTCGATCGCGACCAGCGGGACACTCGCGCCCGTCACTGCGCGCGTACTCGCAGAACACCCACTACCTACACGCCACCACTCGTATCTGTCACCAGACATTCTGGAAATACTTTCAGAACAGCTGATCGCTACAATGTGCTCGTCTGTGGCTGACTTGTCATATTTGACAAACTTCAAGCCTAACTGCCGAGAGCTCTCACGACTCATTCACGACTGCAGTCTTTCAGAGAGCAGTAAGTCTTCTGCACATTTCATTTTGTAGTGAAACATTTCGAACAGATATTGGTAACACTGATACGTATCGAATATCGACTGATATCAGATATTACGACTTGTAATTTATCACTCGATTTGATATCAATAAGGATAGCGGCAGACCGGCGACTTAGCGATTTATCTTTTTGTACGACAATGTGCTTAACATTAGTACAACATAATCGTACCAATGTCTTATTTTATGTTTTGTAATGCAGGTAATCGTCACATATTGTTTTATCAAGAAACTATTTATTTGATGACACTAATCACGGCGACCGGATGCGTGGCATTAATTAGCTACGCTAGTACTCGCTTCTACATGTCTGTCTACTGCAAATAAAATATCATCAAAATAAGTCTGTGTTGACGCTCACGCTGTACTTCACAATCATTTTCACGCCAATTTAGTAATGCGTGACTGAAGAACGGCGCTCACTGAAGAACAAAGGCACAACAAACAGCCGCGACCCGCCGCCGCTAATTAAATATGAACAAGAAACATCCAAAAATTGTCGCCGACCTTTGACCTCGACCCTCCCCCCCCCTGCCCCGGGGCAGGCTGTCACCCGGCAGGTGGTAATTGGGTTAAGCACCGCGACTGCAACGGTAAACGCTATTTTGGTTCGTCTGTCGATATCGGTCTCTCGATAAAGTACACGTTATCACTGACACGTACGACCAGTTAAAAACCAATTACACGACTCGATACTAACCTCATTTGGTTATGTTGTAAGGCTTTGTCGCGCACGTCGCTAGCTGTCGCTGCTGTTGTTTCAACAAGTTCACCGAGGTGCGTCATCGCTACGCTACGCATTGTTACAAGCACTCCGAGGCGCTCATTATTAACTCCGAGCTATTTCACGGTCCTCATTACAACGGCACTTTAGCCGAGGTTTGGTCGAGAGCTGTTGTCTAAATTGCGTTTTCAAATTGTGTCGTCATTCGTGAACTGTTAAGAATATTATAAGTTGGAGTGCACTAGAGATTTAAGCATCTACATCGAAATGCACTCAGAACAATTGAAACTTATGAACAGTTGGTATCGGGACACACAGCGTGCGGTGCGGCGCGGTGCGGCACACAGCTGCACGCCGCATGGTGACCGCACGCGCTCACAGCAGCGGCACGACATCGACAGCGCACTACACCCGCCGCGTCGAGCGCTGAATGAGTTACGTATTTGAACACCTCGCTGCCATTCATTACATATGCATGCAGCGAATCGGTGCTCCTATACATTCGGATTCAATACGGTTTCAAAATAAACTACTTATCGATAAAACATGATAACATTAATCTTTATTATATTTATTCTTATTTATGAACGTAAATAGGGGTCCGTTTTTTACCATAACAGTCCCATTTCTAGCTGTGAAGAACGCACGAAGTTTTCTGATAATAGTATTAAGTTGTAATGTGATGGGGAACAAGACCATTGCCATTTATCGCGTCATAAAGGGATTTCCTATTAAAGAGGCCAGCGCTGTAACAGCGCACGAGACGCTCCGACCTCATAAGCAGTAATGGCGTCAAACTTATCCTGTTACCGATGGAACAACCTTAGCATTTCTCACTGACGGGTACCAGCGCCATCACTGCGTGGTTCATTCTGTTTCATTTGATACAGAATGATATGGTGGCGGTAGCACATTACATTCCATTATCCGATCGGCCGATATGCTTTTATCAAATGACAGCTAGTGTGGGGAACGCGCCGCATCGCATCGGAGGCCGACTGCCGAGCGATACGCTCGCTGATGAGAAGGTTAGCCTAATCCCTGCTTCAGTAACGCAAATTTTTCAAGAATATGTATTATGTCTGATCTGCTAGTAGTGAATAGATACATTGTGTAAGAATGAAATAGTAAATATCAGTGAATACTGTAATCAGCTATTGATATCGGCGCGTGGTCCCTACGCGGCACTATGTAAGTGAGTGGTACTTCTGTGCGGATGAGGCGGGCAGCGCGCGCCGCTCGGCTCCGGATACGTTTTCAATTAACTGCTAGCGAGGCCCGCTCCGTTTAATATCGCAAGCGGACTTTAATCACAGAAGAATCAGGCAATAATACTTAGCCGGGACTCGAGGGACGACGCTGATTGAAATACCTATCTACGTACCGGGTACAGACGAACCGCTGCATCGCGGATGCGGCCTTCACAAATGATTATTCGCCTTTTTATACATAGTGATATATTTTTGGATGGGAATATTTAATTAAATTAGACGTCGTCGCTGCATTTGGAAGGAGTTTAATGAAACATTCCGAGACGTGTCGCAGCGTCGCCTCCTCGCTAACGTCGCGCTGACCGACGAGCCTCGCCTACATACTGACTAATCCATGCTTTGCATATGCCTCTCATGGGAGTTCTACAGCCTGCATGATAACGATCTAAGATAACAAACTCAAATACCTAATAAGTAGTGTGGAACGTGGTCGGTTGTCTATTATCAGCACTAATACAGACACGCAGTGAGTCACACGAGCATGGAACACAAGAACACTCGCCTGTTGAGGCACCAAACAAAACTTCACAACAATTCCCAATTCGCACAAGTTGTGAGCCTGCCGCCGCCCCGCACCCCGCACCCCGCACCCCGCGCCTGCCAACCACCACTGCTAACTCCAACTTAGCAATACGCAGTTCCCACCCAATTCAGAAATGCAGGAGCCACGAGCCCAGGGAACAAAGCCAGCCGCGCTTCAGCAAATACTGATACGACAATACGACATCGCGCTACAGACTTCATCAGCATCTAACAAGCAAATATACACGTTTCATTCGAAGACACGTCACTATCCTGCCAACGTGGAAACAATTTATACTAGTGCTTGTTTTTTGCAAAGTTCACCGAAGCGTTGTTGACGAGTGAACCAAGTTTCCTTTGCATCAATACGGAGACTACACAACGGAATATTAATCTGTCGCCAGTGACCGAACAGACTACAAAAACAGAAACATGACAATACTCTGCCGAGGTTTAATAAACAATCGGTTTGTGTGTGCCCAACCGCAGAGCGTCACAGCCGCCCGTCGTGCCCGCCGGCGGCGGCCCGGACATGTCCGCCCGGACGACTTCACATAATGGCACTACATTTGTCATAAGGAAACTTTATTTTTATTGCAGTCTAATGCAAGTACGCTCAGGTATGATGCTGACGGGCGAAGAGCTGCGTCCTTGAACAGAACACGAATGACTCAAGTAACAGCTAGGTAGAAATACTGCTAATGTAAGCTGATTATAGCATATTGTATTATTCTGTTTATGTATAATTGTGCACGTATAGAGTGTGTGTGTTGTGTGTTGGCGTCGACAGTGCCACTGTGGTGTGGTGGCCATTGCGGGCAAGCTCATAACCCCCGTTTACTTGACTGTATCGTCACACTTTCTTCTTTTTATGTACTCTGTTACCACCCAAAACAAAAATGTGAAAGACTGCCAAGTTCGATAATATGGGAATGCTTCGCCTATAAAAGAAGTGAGATCTGAATAAGTACCAAGTTCCATACACATACCTCAGTTAAAAATAGTTACTTTTTAATGATGTCACTTGGCAAGTTTTCATACACCTTGTTATAAACCTACTAAACGCAATGAATCAAGTATTTAATTTTCTATTAAAACTTGCCAAGTAACATCATTAAAAAGTAACTATTTTTAACTGAGGTATGTGTATGGAACTTGGTACTTATTCAGATCTCACTTCTTTTATAGGCGAAGCATTCCCATATTATCGAACTTGGCAGTCTTTCACATTTTTGTTTTGGGTGGGATTTCATTTATTTTTGTAAGGTTGTTTATTTTATTTTTTTCTTATGATGAAGTTAGTTAAAGAAATGTCTCATTTATACTATCTTTTAGATTTTTTAATATGCATTATGTTTCTTACAAAGAAATGAACTAGATTAACTAATCATCCTCCGAGCCTTTTTCCCAACAATGTTGGGGTCGGCTTCCAGTCTAACCGGATTCAACTGAGTACCAGTGCTTTACAAGAAGCGACTGCCTATCTGACCTCCTCAACCCAGTTACCCGGGCAACCCGATACCCCTTGGTTAGACTGGTGTCAGACTTACTGGCTTCTAACTACCCGTAACGACTGCCAAGGATGTTCAATGACAGCCGGGACCTACAGTTTAACGTGCCATCCGAAACACAGCCAATGGTGTCTAAGATATACTTAGAAAGTACATACAAACTTAGAAAAGTTGCATTAGTACTTGCCTGACCTGGGATCGAACCCGCGCCCTTGTACTTGAGAGGTTGGTCCTTTACCCAGTAGGCCACCATGACTTTTTTTTTTTTTACTAGATTAACTAAATGGACTAGATTTACCAACTGACTGACATGACATGTTATCATATATTATGTTCGTGGATCAAAGTTACACATTCGTTATTTTCGAAAGTGACACACTTGGCCGTTTTCAGATTTTTACTTTACTTTGACTAAATACAAACCTTTGTACCATTCGAAGATATATTATATAAATATAGATAAATTTAGGTCGCTTTAGTTCCTTAGGGGTATTTTACACCTGGTATAAAACACCTTCATTATTTTGAAACCGACTCACACTTGGCCATTTTCAGATTTTTTCCTTTACCTTGACATAAAGACCTACCTCCATGCCAAATTTCAAGTCAATACGACCATTGGAAGTGGTCTAGGTTTTTGATGAGTGAGTCAGTGAATCAGTGAATCAGTGTATAGTAAAAATAGCGATTTTCTGACGTCAATATCTCAAGACCTACAATAGGTATTTTAATGAAATTTTGTATTTTAGATAAGTGAGGGGGTCTCAACAGATACTAGAAATTTGATATGCGTAAATAAAATAGATTTTGAGTTACAGGGGGGTCGAATTTGGCCCGAAATGGTTCGTGTGTCGCTTTTTTTGCTCGAACTTGGCGGACACACTGCCGTGTGTCTACATCTACTACCCCTATATATTCCCTTACGTAATCTTTTATTAATCTCTCATCATTGCACTTCCTCATTTACCTAAATTTAATTAAGGTGAATGTATGTATTGTGAATTTTTGTCATATGTGCCCACACGCAGAGTGTACAGAGCTCTAGCTTCCGAACAGTGAAAGAATTATGCAAAAACTTTGGAGTCTATTCGATACAAACAAACAATTAATTAGATCTGTCCTCTTTATGCATGAGTACAGAAAAATCGAATTACAGATTTTAATACAAGTTGCATCTCAGTCATTATGTACTTACTTTTGTTTACGGGAAAACAGCGAGTTTCAAATAAGCTATCAATATTATTATTTTTCCTGAGTGGGCAGTGCAGTGCACAATCATAAAACGCACAGTTTGCTTCTAAGACATTGTAAACAGTACCGCTCGTACGTTCGCTGTAGAACAAAGCAAGTTCAGCAACCGCGCTCATCTCGTAATGAGCTTATCAGGTGCGCCCGGCAGCTCAGTATCGCGGGACTAATTAACTTAATTTAGCTGAACAATTACTAATCATACTCAATTTGAGATCAAGGCGTTTACCAAATTAGCTTCTTCTTAATTAAATAATACAATTTTACTTCGTCAGGAGGATCTAACGCTAACCTTAACGATCGCTCGCTGCGTCGATGGAATTATCTGAGGGCACGGCAGTGCCCCAGCCAAGACTCGAGCAAAGCGGGCACGGCCGTACCATCTTTTCTCGAAGCGTTTCGCGGCTATTTCAGCCCCCTGTATCTTCCATGTGAACAAAGCTAGGAGTTTAGGTTTTCGATGACCAAGTCTGTTACAGCCTTTTTAACGTCCCACTGCTGGGCACAGGCCTCCTCTCACACGGAGAAGGATTGAGCATTAATCACCACGCTTGCTCAATGCGGGTTGGTGATTTCAGACTTATAGTCCAGGTTTCCTCAAGATGTTTTCCTTCACCTTTTTTATCAGCCATTGGTGTCTAAGATTACTTAGAAAGTACATACAAACTTAGAAAAGTTGCACTGGTACTTGCCTGACCTGGAATCGAACCCACACCCTCATACTCTAGAGGTTGGTTCTTTACCCACTAGGCCACCACGACTACACTAGTAAGTACTTAATGACCAAGAGTAAGTACTTAAACAAGCTCAGTCTCAAAATTACAAGACATTTGAATAAATAGTTTACGAGTTATGAGCGATCAAAGTTACACCATTTTGTCACTGACTCACTGACCGATCATCAAAAGTCTAAGGTACTTCCAGCAAACTTAGAACCTTCAAATTTGGCACCAAGATAGGTTATTAGCTACATATAAAGGGAAAATTATAAAAACCTTAAAACTTAATAAAAAAATAGGAAACAAATTTATATTTGCGGTTTTTCAAGAACATTGTGTATGAGTTTTGACTGCATTGATAACTTTGTTATTTATTTATGTACCAAATGTTACTACCTATTTGTTTTCTTGTTACATAATGTGGTATATTGTTATTATGTATTAAATATACATACATATGAATAAAAAAGCTAGGTCAAAATGAAATGAATAATGATAAAATCTTTCATATTAATGCAGTGCGATAAATACTGCATGCTCGCTCGATAGATGGCGTTGTCCTGGTCTAAATCGCGCTATGGTTTCGTTACATAGCTTAGTATAAGTAGTACTTAAAAAAAAAAAAAAAACAAATAATTACTTGTGAAATAAATATCAATAAATCTCTTTTTTATTCTAAAAGATATTCGATTCAAAAATTCGTCAATTTCGAAATTTTTTAGTTTATTACAAAAAAATGTTGTTTACGTGCTACTTTAGGTGTACATATTTAGTTTGTTATATATTTAGTTAGTTGCATGTAAGTTAATTTAATTTGTTATATACTTAGAGAAGAAAGAGACCTACAAAAAATAAATTAGATCCCACCAAAAACATTAAATGTAAAAAAAGCCAATCCTCTACGCCAGCGGTTCCCAAATGGGGTTCCGCGGAACCCTGAGGTTCCGTGACAGGCCCTCAGGGGTTCCGTGGAAAATTCAAGATTTCCATATGGTAAATCGTTTCACTTTTAACAATATTAAATTGTTATTCATTTTCAATTACATTGTTTTAAATATTGCATTCCAAAATCCCATTTAGGCACCATGTAGGTGGGTACCACTCGGGAGCGTAAGTACGAGTTCGCGACAAGTGGCGGGGGAAGGCCACGGCAGCAGATAATTTAATTCCGTTTTTTACAAATTGTAGATTAACTTAATACCTCCAGGACTTCGGCAATCGGCAAAAGTAGGTAGCAAGTCGGCCAAAAATCACCGCATTTTTTGGGCTTATTTCATCACCAGGATTATACGTTTTCATACATTTGATAGGACGTGAAATGACACGGCATACGAGTATTTCCAGTGGCTATTCTTACCATGAATTAAAGTGTGACATTATTTTTGCACCTCCGCGAATCCGAAAATTTCGCGCTCGCTTCGCTCGCGACTCCTTATTACGTGTGATGCTTTTATCTTCGTTTAATTGCTTAGGTATCCAACACCGAAACAATTTCGCGCTCTTCCGTGAAGGTTTCCTTTGATGTTTATTTTTTATCCCTCTGGTTCAGAAGAAGCAATAGCGCTTTCTTTGCTAGCTGCTTCTTATTCATTTGCATTTGCTTTTTTGTGTGGATATTGTACTTTTTGAGACCTTATTAATTTACAGTAGGTTTGCATATTTTGTGTAGGTACTTAAACTAAAAAAAATTCGCGCTCGCTTCGCTCGCGATACCGGCTACCACTGACTGTCTTTTAATGCTAGCGGGTGCTTGGAACTTCTTCTTTTAGTAAAAAAAAATCGAACTCGCTCGCCTCGCACCTGTACAAACCCAATTTATTTCTTTTTGCGTTTACTTTGTCAGTCTTCAAACTGAAAATATTCACATAATACACAAAGTCAAGGGCGGCTAAATTGTTTTCTGGCCCATGTGGCAGATAGCCATGCTACGCCTGAGTATACTGAGTATGACTCTAACCATATAACCATTTGATGCGCTACCACATTCTACGAGCCGTACCTAAGTGTATTTACGTCTTTAGTTTACTGCTAAGGTTCCGCCGAAAAATGGTGAAACGAAAAGGGTTCCGAAGCCAAAAGAATTCGGGAACCGCTGCTCTACGCAATTCCTCCACCGTAAAAAGTTTTGAGATCGCATAGAAGCCAAGTCCTGTTCAACTTTATTTGTAATAATAAATCAATATTTTGTGATTATATCAATAGTTTTGTTCACATTACAATAATATTGTCTTGGCCATGAGCACAAGTTAAAAGTCGCTCCTTGAAATAATGTATAAATACCATTGAATTGATAAATTCTATATGGCCATGATTTTACGATTGGACTTATTATGGACTGATCGGAATTTGAGATCACCATGGACTAAACATGCGCCATAGTACATGTGCAGTTCATTGATGTTGGATGACACTGACTGTTGGTCATTTAGTAACAATTGAATAAACTAAAAGTATTTAGTTCTGTGATATTAAACTTCATGTTTGACTTCATGTAATGTGAACAAAACTATTGATATAGTCACAAAATATTGATTTATTATCTATACTAATATTATAAAGCCGAAGAGTTTGTTTGTTTGTTTGTTTGAACGCGCTAATCTCAGGAACTACTGGTCCGATTTGAAAATTTCTTTCAGTGTTAGATAGCCCATTTATCGAGGAAGGCTATAGGCTACTTTTTATCCCGGTACGGGAAGTAGTTCCCACGGGATGCGGGTGAAACCGCTGGCAGAAGCTAGTTACACATAAAGTTGAACAGGACTTGGCTTCTATGCGATCTCAAAACTTTTTACGGTGGAG
This sequence comes from Helicoverpa assulta, assembly GCA_963856015.1. Taxonomy (NCBI): domain Eukaryota; kingdom Metazoa; phylum Arthropoda; class Insecta; order Lepidoptera; family Noctuidae; genus Helicoverpa; species Helicoverpa assulta. The sequence continues at coordinate 14,369,829 of CAWLCW010000023.1, forward strand.
GAATTGCGTAGAGGATTGGCTTTTTTTTACACTAGCTTTCCGCCCGCGGCTTCGCCCGCGTGGAATTCGGTTATATTGCGGTATAAATCACAACTATAAGAAAACTTCTCATTCCCACGGAAAAATCTAAGAAGCGCGATGTAACGCTGGATACGTTTAGTTGTTAAACCAAAACTGAATGGTACACTATATTATACGTTTTCCCTTGTGGAGCAAAAACATGCAGATTTTGGGCACTGGAAACCCGGGAACACGCTACATAGAGCTGACCATTCATTATCGTATCATTTAGCTTCTAAATTTATATGTTCATATTCGTTTGCAATATATAAGTAGATGTAAAAAAAAAAAACAGTTTAGACGATTAAACAAATTGTACATCATCCCTCGGGAATTCCTCATTTTCGGGGATTCATTATCGTATCATTTAGCTTCTAAATTTACATGTTTATATTCGTTTGCAATATATTACCTTGTTTTAAACGACACACAGCGCCATCTACAATCCATCCATCAAGCAAACAATATTTTTGTTTTCCCTCGGGAATATCTATTTTTTTCGGGATAAAAAGTACCCTATTATTTAATCCGGACTTCTAACTTTACGTCTGCAAAATTTCAAAGCAATCGGTTCAGTAGTTACGGCGTGAAAGCGGAACAAACAAACAAACAAACAAACTCACTTTCCGATTTATAATATTAAGTAAGGATTTAATGTTTTTGGTGGGATCTTTGTTTTACTAAATCTTATTCGAAATTACTGTTATCTCATACAAGTTTAGGTTTAATTTGTCGGCAGTAGTTGTGGTAAGTTGTCGGGAGCTGCTCGAGTTACAAGTGCCACAGTGGCGACACTTCACGTATCTAAACAAACTTCTTCTTCTTCTTTTCTTTGAAAAGCATTGCAAAAAGTTTTTCCTCCTATAAATTAAGTATACAATGCAATGTGTGTGTAATGTCACAAACTTTTAGTTTTATTTGTCCGGATTGAGTTCAACTCGACTGTACTTCATGAGTCCTGCAGGTACTCACAAACTACAGCGTCTAAGACGTTTTGCTTCTACAACGCTACTTATCTTACAGTTACCATTCCGCTGATGTTTATTGCACAACTTGATAATCTGATAATATTAAATACTTCTCCAGAATATTCAAATGAGTGTTGAGTAAGTGCTGTCACGAGTATGTCAATATCCTAGCATGAGTGCTTCGTTGGCTAGGAATTCCTCTAGAACGATGAATGGCAAGTATCAAGTTTCGGGGAAACAGTTGCTCGGCAGCAGCAGCGCCGCGCCGGGCAGGCCGCTGTCGAGCAAACAAGGCGTAATATCGTGTCCCGCGATATTACGCCTATATTGAGGACCTGCCTGAGTGCTCACATAGTGTACACACAGGTGTCGTCGCAGCCGCGTGCCGCTGACGACTCATCTGCTAGCCACTGGTCTGTGCGGCGCGGCGCCCCACCACACACATAACTATGTTTCCTCATTCCATAATTAAGCTTGCTATAAGCAATCCTATATTACACTGCATGATATTAATAATGTGTATCGCAACAAAACACAAAGCATTCAATAATAATGAAACTGAACGATCGAATATCATGCGTAATGAAAGCGATTTATTGACGCGGCCCGACGCGAACAACGCTGCTGCAGCTCTTTATAGTGCGCAAACGACAAGTGCGCCACAACCATTCCTCATCAACAGCTACACGATGACTGAACTCAGCTTTATTATATTACGTGCGTCGTGCGATACTAATACACTGGAACTGTGAGCTCTATGACAGTCACTTGACTGGTTTAGTATATGTATATTAGTGTTGTAGTATCAGTCGTCAAGCAATCGCAAGTCCTCTATTGTCACAAAGTACATAGATCTGTCAGTAGTTTAAGTACCTAAGTGTTTCTATAATTTTGCACCGTCAGCTTAAATACCGTCACCTAATGACCTCAATCAAGCACACCTTACCGGCAGCAAGCTACATCGCGAGCCCTTCAGTCCCTGCGTCACCACACTACAAACAAATAATAATCAGACTAGCTACCTGAAGTAGAACCTGAAGCTAGCGGCCATGTAACATGTGGATAAGAGAGCTTTACTTGTCGGAACGCTGAACTGTGAACTGTGTAAATATTAACGGATCGCTCTGTCCCGCCCGGGACGTCCGAATCGGCCCGGTATAATGACATGTAATAAAATTAATTGTAAAACTTGATAAACCTTGATATACGACTCCACCAGGACGTATCGGAAATAAGCTCTCCGTGCAGTCGGGAGTCGAGGGAGGGGGGAGCGCTTATCAGATAGAGCTGCCAGTTATGATGATAAGTGTTACCTGGCAGAGGCTCGTCTGCGCCGCACTGACCGGCCGCCACACCTGCGCCCCACGCCGCCTTACATATATATTTTTTTCATTTTGTAGCGTTGCTACCCCATCACTCAACAACAACTCTACACTCTTCATACATACAACAAGTACTTAGCACATACAAGTCTCTATTGCCTAACTCTAGCGGTCACTATCTCTTTCGAACAATACCGTAGCCCCAGCAGGCTTTAACCCTGGTGTGCCCCACTGGTGGAAAATACGCCTCCTGTAAAAAATCTTCTAAGGGCGAGTGAACCACGTTTCAATATACCGGACACACGCTTCCCCCCCCCCCCCCGCCTCACGCCCCGCTCCCCGCGCCCCGCCGAGGGACGCACTCCAGACTTCATTTCGCAAATTATACTCTCAACAAACTCATATCCGCCCAATTACTTACCTGTGATACTACACCCTCTGAAATTGCTTCACATATAAAACCTCCTTTATATAATATTACGAGATTTTTTATTTTACGTTAACATTTCCTTACGGATATGAAGTTTCAGTATATCTCTTACCGCTTTCCACTTTAGTGTTCAATTACTTACAGTCCCAAGAGTTGGTTTAATGGAAGAAAAGCTTCTGAAAATATCTGTCGGCTGTTGTTTAAAACTAGAAAAGGGCAGTTCCGCGGAAGTGTGACAATACAGTGCGGGTGAGCACAAACGCGTCGCACCGCGCCGACGACAACAAGCGCCGACACATGCGAGAAACTTACCTACACTAGCTAAACAAAAATTTCTTTATTACTTGAAACAAGGTCAAAACTAAGTTTCATTTGAGAAGAATAATCAGCCAGCGGCGGCGGCGATAGACTGACGATACTAATGAACTGTGACAATACTCATGCAGTGCTGTCTCTCTGCCACAACAATGGCGCACGACGTGACGTGTCGGCGGCGCGGATATCTGCTGAGCCGTGTAACTCGATTATGATAGCCCTCAATATCGCTATGGAAAATGCATTACCGCGACAGGTCCCCCCCCCCCCCGCACCCCGCCTGCCCCCGCCCTCGCCCTCGCCGTCCACTACACTCGAATTGAAATAAATCGCTGTTCGAAGCTTGCAACTGACTGCCGCGAATGCTGACTGCGAATAAAATAAAATACTAGACTCGATTTACAAATCCACACGACCATGGAATATCTCTTACGATACACCTGAACTCGTACATGTTCAACAACTACAAAATTCATGTTCGCTATCCAAAACTAAATCGAATAGACTTCGTAAAAGTAGGTGTAGAGTTCAGTAAGCTGAGTAATTATAAAAAATATATGAGATGTACCTCTTCATTTTACAGATACAGAAGGATGTATCAACCATGTAATGCTCACTAGCGGACGATCTCCCGAGCAGTTGAGTTAGCTGGCAGCGGCGGGACGCCTAATGCTACTACGAGCCACAGAGAGGAGTGGCGCGGCATCGGCGTCGGCGGCGCTCCACAAAGGCATACCCGGCGCCCACTAACAAATACCGCGTATTTTTCGTGCAGTGTGGTCTCGGAGCGGCCGACAAACGCCGCCTACTGGAAACATTGCTGGCTTTAATCACGCCCTACCTGCTCGCTACATATTTGTCTCGAAATTAAATCGAAGAGGTTACTGGTTAGACAGTATTATAGTACCTACTCGTAAACAAAACAAATTATTGCATTTACCTACAATTTTTCTCATGGAAGTCCGTTATATACCAGTCACATACTTAATAGAAATCCAGAACTAATAACAGCATAAAAGACGCTCGCACGAAACCTACGAGATGAGGAATTACTTTATGAGGTCCCGAAAAATTGCAAAATAGAGTAGTGAAGCGGATCGGGGCGATTTGGATCGTTTTCTCCTAGACAATAAATGAGTAGGTACGCTAGACAATATTGTATACATCACAGTTAGCTTTCGATATGGCTATAACACACACGTACGACCACAGAGTATGTGTAATAAGTGTAGTGTACCGCTGAAATACCGGAGCAATGTGATCAACATATCCAGTGACTGCAGCATGCATGAGCAGGGAACACGTCGCGCCACGGGGCATAGCCAATCATGAGTCAGGTATATTCACACTAATAAATATGTGTTAAATCTGTTCTACGTAGAAAACAATGTTTCATGCAGTCACGTCTATGCATTCCGGATTAAGATCTATTTCCTTTATTGAAAATAAATCTTTGTCAACGTCATCGCCATCAGTGGGCAACGCCACACTGTTCCCGCAGCAGTAGATCAGGCTCAAGCAGCCGAGCCGACGTGCGACGCGAGCGACACGCACCGTCTCCCGTGTCGTGCGACCATTCCTCATTCCTAGCGACTTTCCTCCGAGCCAGCTCTTGTATCAGTTCTGCTTGATGGCACTGCAAGCTCAACGCATCCCTTTTTATATCCGTAATGGCGTGGTACTCAGCGCGATGGTACTGCAACAAACATTTGAGTGCGCGACAAAACGCCGCTCTCGCTAATAGGGAAAGTTGCACAATAACGCGCCGCCGCGCAAACGACGCGCCACTCCGCAAAAATACAGCGAGTGTGTCCGTGTGCGGCCACACGGTGCGCGGGACGCCACGAGCGGGGTGCCTGGCACGCCGGTACTCACGCGGCAGTCGATATGCATCGGTGATGCGTCCAGATGTGTGTGTGCGTGTAGCCGGTAACCGATTGCTGGAAGTCTCATAGACAGTTAAATCCGATCAGAGAGGAAACTTACATTGATTAATTATTATTGCACTCTGCACTATGATCTTTAATACTTCATGTGATATTCATCTATATATATAAAAAAAAATTAAACCGACTTCCAAAAACACTAAAAAGCAAAAAAAAACTAATTTTAGGTGCATCGGCCTAGAAGTCGGTGTCTAATGGATGTTACTAAGTTAATTTTGCCACCGACTTGTAGGCCGATGCACCTAAAATTAGTTTTTTTTTGCTTTTTAGTGTTTTTGGAAGTCGGTTTAATTTTTTTGTAAAAAAGTTTTTTATTTACTGCTTATCAGTGATACGAATAGTTGTCACTATCCATATAAGTGGAAAGTTCTCATCAATACAAAGAATATAAGCCCAAATACGAGGTATTTTACATATTCAGTTGTCGAGTCCCCTCGACCTTCTCTGGTCTCCATCATCAGGTCAGCTCCAAACCTTCACTGTTGCAAAGGTCTCGTCAATACAAATAATATAAGCCCAAACACGAGGTAGTTTACATATTCAGTTGTCGAGTTCCCTCGACCCTCTCTGGTCTCCATCATCAGATCAGCTCGAAACCTTCACTGTTGCAAAGGTCTCGTCAATACAAATAATATAAGCCCAAACACGAGGTAGTTTACATATTCAGTTGTCGAGTTCCCTCGACCCTCTCTGGTCTCCATCATCAGGTCAGCTCCAAACCTTCACTGTTGTATAGTACTTTCAGGCATACACCTGAGTGTCAAGTTTTTACACTATGTATGCCTACAACTTTCGAAGGTTGCCCTCGATTTCTCAGGGTTTCCATCATCAGATCCTGACCTGATGACTATGGGACCATCTGGCAGCTATTTTGCGTCGAACAAAAAAAGAATCACGCAAATCGGTCAATAAACCTCGGAGTAATCGATGTACATACATAGAAAAAAAAAAAAAAAAAAAAAAAAAAAAAAAAAAACATACCGGCCGAATTGAGAACCTCCTCCTTTTTGGGAAGTCGGTTAAAAATGAAACCCGCTTTCCGTTGTCACGACATAACATGAAAACGGCTTGACCAATTTGGCTGAAAAGGGGAGAGTTAGAGGGGAGGTAACTTAGACCCGGGAGAAGGTTTTAGGATAGTTTTTGTCACCATCTGGCTTCGGGACGCGGGTGAAACTGCGGGCGAAAGCTAGTAGTAATATAAAAACAAAATTGAGAGGTGTCAAGGGACTATCAGGATTCATTATTGTTATTATTTATTATGCACAATATACCTATACACACTCAACAAAAATAATCGTCGCGACACTGGGCTGTTGAATGTGTTAGATTATTGTATATTTCTTGATTTTAACTATCTTTGTAAACGAACTTTAAATGTCAAATATTGAATATTTTTACTGTCTCTGTAAACGCACATGAAAACGAGGGTACCTTTATGTAATTGTTTTATGTTCATTAAATTTTATATCTAAAATCTTACATGTTTAATGATAAAATAAATATTAAAATTATCGTTATAAGTTTTAAATAAGATTTGGTGTGTTTAAATTAGTGTATTTCAATTGTGAATTTAGTTATTTGTGTATAAAGCTTACTTGTCTCTGATTGGTCAATTTTGGCGGGATAGTATGACTGTTCGAAATAATGTTTTAAAATAATCAGGGCACTTTTCTGGTGGACGTTGAGGTGTAGACAACACACGAAAGTTAAGTATTCTACCTGATTTATGTTTTCTTACTGTGATGAGATTATTGTGATTTTTATTGTAATTGTTGTTTTATGTATTATTGTGCTGATGTTTAAAATGTATAGTGATATATCGCTTTATACATGTCCTTAAGATATATTTATGCTGTACTGTGTACTTACATTGGGTGGGTACCATATGGAATTATTTCTTTATGATTTATATGATTTATGTTCTAATGGGTTATAACCATACAGACAAAATTGTGTTGCTGGGGAGTTTGTTCCACCACTTCTTCTTCCCAGCAAAAACACATAGGAAGTGGTGAAGGGTGGGCGTTTTGGGGGCTGTCTATTGTAAAATCCTGACGTTCTAAAAGTGCTGTTTTGCAGCCAAGTTTGAATAAATGATTTTTCATTTCGATTTGAATTTGATCATAGAAAATGTTTTATTTATTTTTTTATACCTTTGTTTTATTCCTTGCTTTCTACACTTATTCTTGGGATTTCAATAATTAAATAATACATTAAATTGCTCTATTATGTATCTAAATCTAACATCGCAGTCCACTTCTGTGGGCGTGGGTTCGAATCCCACTTCTGATGTTAGGTGGCTGTGCCTGTGGCTGTGCCTGTGGCTGTGCCTGTGGCTGTGCCTGTGGCTGTGCCTGTGGCTGTGCCTGTGGCTGTGCCTGTGGCTGTGCCTGTGGCTGTGCCTGTGGCTGTGCCTGTGGCTGTGCCTGTGGCTGTGCCTGTGGCTGTGCCTGTGGCTGTGCCTGTGGCTGTGCCTGTGGCTGTGCCTGTGGCTGTGCCAATAATAATTTGTTTTATAAAGAGGTACTTCGAGAGCGAAGTACAGGTCAGTATGGCCGTGTTAGATTATTGTATATTTCTTGATTTTAATTATCTTTGTAAACGAACTTTAAATGTCAAATATTGAATATTTTTACTGTCTCTGTAAACGCACATGAAAACGAGGGTACCTTTATGTAATTGTTTTATGTTCATTAAATTTTATATCTAAAATCTTACATGTTTAATGATAAAATAAATATTAAAATTATCGTTATAAGTTTTAAATAAGATTTGGTGTGTTTAAATTAGTGTATTTCAATTGTGAATTTAGTTATTTGTGTATAAAGCTTACTTGTCTCTGATTGGTCAATTTTGGCGGGATAGTATGACTGTTCGAAATAATGTTTTAAAATAATCAGGGCACTTTTCTGGTGGACGTTGAGGTGTAGACAACACACGAAAGTTAAGTATTCTACCTGATTTATGTTTTCTTACTGTGATGAGATTATTGTGATTTTTATTGTAATTGTTGTTTTATGTATTATTGTGCTGATGTTTAAAATGTATAGTGATATATCGCTTTATACATGTCCTTAAGATATATTTATGCTGTACTGTGTACTTACATTGGGTGGGTACCATATGGAATTATTTCTTTATGATTTATATGATTTATGTTCTAATGGGTTATAACCATACAGACAAAATTGTGTTGCTGGGGAGTTTGTTCCACCACTTCTTCTTCCCAGCAAAAACACATAGGAAGTGGTGAAGGGTGGGCGTTTTGGGGGCTGTCTATTGTAAAATCCTGACGTTCTAAAAGTGCTGTTTTGCAGCCAAGTTTGAATAAATGATTTTTCATTTCGATTTGAATTTGATCATAGAAAATGTTTTATTTATTTTTTTATACCTTTGTTTTATTCCTTGCTTTCTACACTTATTCTTGGGATTTCAATAATTAAATAATACATTAAATTGCTCTATTATGTATCTAAATCTAACAAATGCAATGAGATAGAGACAGAGAGAGAAACCGACACACGCCGCACAACTATAGCAAAAAGTGTCGTTACAACTTTTGATCGTATGTTGTTCCGTCTAGCCCGCTTTCGATAAGGAACTACGTTCCAAAAATTTAATCAGTTTTAGTGGACACACGCGAATAAGCTAACTTGTCACGTTTGTGTTCCCAACAACAATATCCGGCGATATGGCGCGCGTCCCGCCGCCGGCACGCCACCACCGCGCCACCGCCACGCCACAGCCGCGTCGCGACCCAACGTGGGATCATTACTGGTGGGAACTAATATCGAGACACTCTCCTGGTATTTTCATATCAGTTACAAAGTTGTACATCTCGTGACTTGTGAAGTGTTCGTCACACTTGGTCGTGTTGGTCGTCACATCGTGTGAATTGTGTCAGTACGAGTATACGGAGTGCGCGCTTCCCGCCGACCGGTGCTATACAAATTTGATGATCTTGCAATAATTAGCCCGCAGAGACTATTGAAACAGAAATAAAATTAAGCAAAATTAAAAATTTTGAAAAAACCCCCGACGGTAAAAATCTTATTGAAAAATAATAAAATAACTCAAAACCCCCGACTTAACCCAATTATATAGGAATATCCGTCGGGAGCTGCCATTAAACCAGCTAAAGGATTCTAGTGTCGTGAATACAATTATTGAAGAATTGTAGATGTTTAACGATGACATAAAATACACTCAATTAATTGTTGAAATTTCATATAGAAAAGGCAGCCCCCGACGGTTATTCCTATATAATTGGGTTAAGTCGGGGGTTTTGAGTTATTTTATTATTTTTCAATAAGATTTTTACCGTCGGGGGTTTTTTCAAAATTTTTAATTTTGCTTAATTTTATTTCAGACTTTTTAGAGAACATATACGAATTATAGTCTATATAATATGTTATTGCAATATTATTTTGCACCGATATTGTAGCGACCTCTAGTGAGTTACAGGCGTAATTTGTATTATTTGGGAACATGCATTAAGCACGTACACATTGCTGATGAAAACAGAATTGTAATCGGACGTTTTGATTATATTGTAACATTGTTTGGCACTAATATTGTGGCGCCCCCTAGTGAGTTACAGCCATGACACCTATCTAAGAACATGAACACGTTGAACGCATATCTGTTATTGAAAACCGCATCAAAATCAGATCATTAGTTTAGAAGGTAGGTGGGAACATTACTTTGCTGTTTTGCACTAATATTGTGGCGCCCCCTAGTGAGTTACAGCCATGACACCTATCTAAGAACATGAACACGTTGAACGCAAATCTGTTATTGAAAACCACATCAAAATCGGATCATTAGTTTAGAAGGTAGGTGGGAACATTACTTTGCTGTTTTGCACTAATATTGTGGCGCCCCCTAGTGAGTTACAGCCATGACACCTATCTAAGAACATGAACACGTTGAACGCAAATCTGTTATTGAAAACCACATCAAAATCGGATCATTAGTTTAGAAGGTAGGTGGGAACATTACTTTGCTGTTTTGCACTAATATTGTGGCGCCCCCTAGTGAGTTACAGCCATGACACCTATCTAAGAACATGAACACGTTGAACGCAAATCTGTTATTGAAAACCACATCAAAATCGGATCATTAGTTTAGAAGGTAGGTGGGAACATTACTTTGCTGTTTGCACTAATATTGTGGCGCCCCCTAGTGAGTTACAGCCATGACACCTATCTAAGAACATGAACACGTTGAACGCAAATCTGTTATTGAAAACCGCATCAAAATCAGATCATTAGTTTAGAAGATAGGTGGGAACATTACTTTGCACAAACGCACACACAAACACACAAACACACAAACACACAAACACACAAACACACAAACACACAAACACACAAACGCACATCTCTCACCCCAAACGCATATACCTGCTCCGTTCCGTCGTGGGTAAAAATGCGCCATTACATAAATCACGCAGCTATTGCGGACGGTAATACTACCACATAACACACGCCGACACCAACCGTTCATGTTCAATATTAGCCAAACTGCTACATAAAATATGATAATGTTACAATTTCGAATTTATTCTTCGTTTTGATTTTTACCCACGACGGAACGGAGCAGGTATATGCGTTTAGGGTGAGAGATGTGCGTTTGTGTGTTTGTGTGTTTGTGTGTGCGTTTGTGCAAAGTAATGTTCCCACATATCTTCTAAACTAATGATCTGATTTTGATGCGGTTTTCAATAAAGGGTTTGTATTCGATGAGTTCATGTTCTTAGATAGGTGTCATGGCTGTAACTCACTAGGGGGCGCCACAATATTAGTCCAAACAGCAAAGTAATGTTCCCACATATCTTCTATACTAATGATCTGATTTAGATGCGGTTTTCAATAAAGGGTTTGTGTTTGATGAGTTCATGTTCTTAGATAGGTGTCATGGCTGTAACTCACTAGGGGGCGCCACAATATTAGTGCAAAAGAGCAAAGTAATGTTCCCACCTACCTTCTAAACTAATGATCCGATTTTGATGCGGTTTTCAATAAAGGGTTTGTGTTTGATGAGTTCATGTTCTTAGACAGGTGTCATGGCTGTAACTCACTAGGGGGCGCCACAATATTAGTCTAAACAGCAAAGGAATGTTCCCACCTACCTTCTAAGCTAATGATCCGATTTTGATGCGGTTTTCAATAACGTTTTTGTGTTCAATGAGTTCATGTTCTTAGATATGTGTCATGGCTGTAACTCACTAGGGGGCGCCACAATATTAGTGCAAAAGAGCAAAGTAATGTTCCCACCTACCTTCTAAACTAATGGTCCGATTTTGATGCGGTTTTCAATAACAGTTTTGTGTTCGATGAGTTCATGTTCTTAGATAGGTGTCATGGCTATTAATTACTAGGGGGCGCCACAATATTAGTGCCAAACAATGTTACAATATAATCAAAACGTCCGATTACAATTCTGTTTTCATCAGCAATGTGTACGTGCTTAATGCATGTTCCCAAATAATAAAAATTACGCCTGTAACTCACTAGAGGGCGCTACAATATCGGTGCAAAATAATATTGCAATAACATATTATATAGACTATAATTCGTATATGTTCTCTAAAAAGTCTGAAATAAAATTAAGCAAAATTAAAAATTTTGAAAAAACCCCCGACGGTAAAAATCTTATTGAAAAATAATAAAATAACTCAAAACCCCCGACTTAACCCAATTATATAGGAATAACCGTCGGGGGCTGCCTTTTCTATATGAAATTTCAACAATTAATTGAGTGTATTTTATGTCATCGTTAAACATCTACAATTCTTCAATAATTGTATTCACGACACTAGAATCCTTTAGCTGGTTTAATGGCAGCTCCCGACGGATATTCCTATATAATTGGGTTAAGTCGGGGGTTTTGAGTTATTTTATTATTTTTCAATAAGATTTTTACCGTCGGGGGTTTTTTCAAAATTTTTAATTTTGCTTAATTTTTAAACTGAACATTTGTAACGTACCTACCTCATCATCATGAGTGCTCAGCTATCAAATACTGAAACGGATATTCAAAAAAACGTTATACGATCAAAGCCGTGCAGCTGCGGGTCAGTGAGCGAGCGATGTGAGCGAGCACGCTCGTCGTAGGGGAAACCCCGGCGGGGGGAGCGGGAAGGGCAAATGCATAAAAACCTGCGATTGGAGCTAACCTCAAAGGACCGCAAAAAGTTCCGCCGACGGATCGCTTCAAATTGCATTCAATCAACGCCTCGCGGTGCTACGATGAGCTAAGCGACTGCTACATTATTGCTACGTGCGTAGCACTCCCAGCACTTCAGCGTTAGACAATGTAAAACGAATACTTAAGCTGTCAAGACCCAAATCGGCTTTGGCTAGAAGACTAAGTGAATTAGCAAAATCAAGTAATTAATTAATTCCTCTTATTTAAATTAATTTATAGTATATTATGTCAATAGAATCTAGAGGGTACGATGGGGTTGATATATCCATGTGGATAAAAACCCCGAATTAAATAAATCAATTTTAAAAAAAATGAATACTTAAGCAAATTATTTAAATGCGCTAAAAAGAAAAAAATAAACTTTTACTGTAACTTTACTGTCAACTTATAACGACATTTCAAATTTAACATATTTGACACAATTTATATGTTTTAAAAGCTTGTCGCGATTTTACTAAGAAAGTAAATACGAGTACTTAAATCTCGCACTCTCACATAGCTTAACATGTATTGTCATCCAAACTAAACATGTATGCAAAATTTCAGCTCAATCGGTTGAGGGCAAGTGCCTTAAAATTGAGTTGTAAAATTCCACCCGAACACACATAGTTACATACATACATACATACATACATACATACATACATACATACATGCATACATTGCAAGTTAAATAAAAGCTTGTAAAAAAGCTTGTAATATTTCAAAAGTAATCTGCCGAACCCCAAGTGTTTATCACTTAAACAAATCACTTCCGCATAATAATTTATTACTATTATACTTCAACGAGCACGTGAAAAGCAAAATAATCTTTGATTTCGACGGACAAACTCTTTACCGAATACATGCTATCAAAACGGCTTGCAATTACAATTTCAGTGAGGGCGCGCAAATTAATTTCAGTTATTAAAACAATAGTTATTACTTGGGTAGATGGAAAGCGCTCGAATTGAATTGCAATCAGCAGGTAGCGATGATACGTGAGTGTACGAGAGTTACTCAAATGACTAACGCAGATATCATAACGGAAAATTCCCTAACAGAATAGCGCGCCAAAATGCTGGTGTTATACCCCTTCTTTGAATCCGCTCATTTTTTTTAATCTCAAAAATCGTTAACAGATGTCTCAAAAAACCCGAAAGGCTCGTTAGTTCACTCGTAAGTGATCGTTTTGATCAAGTCCACCGTACGAATTTGACCTTGAAGAAGGCTCCTGACTTACCTGCATATGGAATCTCCGCTCACGTTTCCTTACTCTATGGTTACTGTGGTGTGGAGCGGAGCGAACGCACCCACTCGACCGGCGAGGGTCTAAGCATGCAGTAACTCGACACTAAGTGTGACATAAAAGTTACCTGTAATGTTATAACCCTTTAAGTACGCTAATAGTCCCAGTCGGGACGACTACGGCGCCAGTTAAGGTGAAGCGCACGGCATTTCGTTAAGGGCGAGTACACGTTAGCGCTAACTGTCGTGTGATGATACCGACGGCAGCTGTGACGTCACACGCTCGGCATACACAGGTGAGCACCGAGTACACGCTGTGCTCATGTGACGCACACGTTCAGCTGCACGCACGATGACGGCTCGTCATACATGTCGTCAGCACCTCGCGTACTGCCCAGTCACGGCCACTTTATACGCCTATACGCTATCACAATAAATAAACTGTAATCCCAGTCTGGTGGATTGTTTTCCAACTTTAAAGCGTTACAGTACCCCTAAAAGTAAAGGACAATGGGCAAATTTGTATGGAGCCTGGGCTATCAGCGGCCAGCGATGATTTTATGATTTACTAGCTGTTGCCCGCAACTTCGTCTGCGTGGGCAATATAGAATAGTCAAAATACTACTTATCCCGTAGGTGCATTCTTTCACGTGACAGTATAATTAGGATTACCACTTCGCAGTCGCATAGATTCAATGATCAAGGTTGTGTTGTGGATGTGACCATTTATCTAAACAAAAGAAGTAAAGTTTGTGACGTTGTGGAAATCTCTGGATCTAGTCAGCCAATTTGGAAAATTATTACGTATGGTGCGTAAGTAATTTTCACAGGAAATAGCTATAATCTATGTCTATATGCTTTGAGTCTGACAAAGCTGTCATTTGTACATTTTCTGCAGCTGCTGCGACTAATCAGAAGCCAGAAAGTCTGTCAGTCTTACCATGGACATCGTCTTGTGTAGTTGACTGGATTGAAGATAGGTAGACAGGTAGTCGCTCCAAGCAAAATATTGGTACTCAAATAGATTCGGTGACTGGAAGCCCAACACCAACATAGTTGGGGAATAGCTGGATGGATGATAAAATGAGTCATCATCATCAGCAGGCGCATAGGGTAGGATAGTTTCACTACTGGGGAGAAACACTTGTATGACTTGTATGAATTGGGGATTTTCTGTGCACTTACTCACTATGGTAAGGCTGACCCCACATTAGGCGTGCGCGATCCTCGGGCGTGTGAGTAGCGCGGGCGTCGCGAGCGCTCTGCGTGAAAGTCGCGTTTTGCTGCCCTGCGGCATGTGTGAAGAGTGCAAGCGACGCGCTCGCGGCGAGCACGCGGCGCTCGAGTTGCGTTCTTACCCCTTCGCCCGCTATCCCCGCCGCCCGCTAAACGCCTTAGCAGTTAAACGTCAAGTCGAGCGCGCTGCAAATGCCGCAGGGCAGCAAAACGCGACGCTCACGCAGCGTGCTCGCGACGCACGCGCTACTCACACGCCCGAGGATCGCGCACGCCTAATGTGGGGTTAGGTCTAAACCGGGAGGGACTCCACCGAAATGTTTGCATTAGTTCACGAATAGGCAAAATGTACGTATCTGTGAGAGTCCACTTCATGTGTTCGTACTTGAAACCTGCAGTTTTGCCAAGATTTTCAAAAAGTACGCTCGCAATTTGTCATTTCTTGGTGGAGCCAGCAAATCAAAAGAAACAGAAGTGTTGTATACTGTGCGTCACTACCGCACACCGGGAAAATTTCGCTCTTACGGAGGACGTTTATATACCATATTTTGTGTCACACGTAAACAGGACGACAGTAAGTATCCACCGAAACACTTTCAAAGATCTGATGAACGAACAAATCAGACCTGAGTTGGTCACCTGGGGCCAATCAGAGTTCTATGAAGCGATCATACGCTTTGGCTCCTACTGTTATTGTGGTTTCTGAAAATGTATTCACCTCATTCAACGATGAATGTAATTCTGATGGTACTATTAAGAACACTTGCTTAGCGCAAAAGCTGACATTGGCAGGCCGACTCTTTTGACTTCTCTAATAGGATACCATTGGTTTTTGTGCAATGCACACCTGCAATGCATGCTGGATTAGGATAGGATATAGGTGGATAGGATTTGCAGAAGAGAACAATTCTGTCTTTGTAATTGAATGACATCAAACGTAGTTTTATATAAAAGGTGTTTTTTTAGACTTGGCTCGGGTCTTACTGAGACTGTTCGTAATCGTGAACAGTGTATTTGCGATCAGAAGTTGAAAGTAAGCATGTCTCTGGTATGCGACGCGTAATTTGTACGTTTCCAGACGCATAAAGCATTTTACGTGTGTATGGTATTAAATCGAGAAAGCTCCCATTTCTTATCTGCACTTTGTATCTGGGCTTGTTTTTAAAGCTACAGAATCCTACACTACCTACCTCACGCTTAGCAGCGCTTGCGAGAGATAGATCTTCCTTTCTTCTAGGATTAAGTTTACATATTTTGCATCAGAAAAATAATTAAGGTCTACTTAATACTACTCCCTCAAAGTAATTTGTTTTAAGGCCACCACATTAGTGGAAGATAAGCTAAACTATGTTTATGAAAAAATCCTGATATGAACTCCATCTGTAACTTTAAATGATAATTAATTGTTCCACTAAAGTCATCATTTTTGACATAATGTTCAAAAAATAATTTAGATGGCACCGTTTTAAATTTGGCTGAGAACTATTAATTTTCCTTTCATCAAGGTAATAATTATAGTTGGATTTTGATGTGGTACGGCAAACTGACGAACACTATTGAAATATCTATCGAAAAATTACACTAAGTACGTGTTAAAATATGGTGAATTACGGAAAATATACAACTCCATCTGTTGAAATAATAATCCTCTATAAAGAATGTATGGTAATTAATTGTCATTTACCACCTCGCTCTTTTGACAAATTTGATGTATTTTTACCACAGATGGAGCTACTTTAACCTTGGCTAAACAAAATTTTCATATTTTTTTTTCTTCCGAAGTTACTTATAAAGGTGTGATTTTCTGTGTAAAGATTAATAATAGGCCGAACAACTAATATAAGTACAACATTCAAATGTACAGTTTTGACAAACAGATTGCGTGTCGTAATATTTCACATCTTGAATTCACAAAATTAATCATATCTTTTGATAGAGTGAATCGATTTCGATGAAACAAAAACTAAGTAATACCCCAAGTTACGTAGAATTTTTGTATATAAGCATTGTCTGCATTGAATTCGTAGATTTTACGTGAATCGCGAACGAACAAACAGATAAACAGACAAACAGACAAACAGACAAACAGACAAACAGACAAAAATGACAAAAATGATGGAAATGGGTTCTGTTAGTTATCCTTTAACATGCCGGCTATTTTTTTTGTCAATTTCTTCAATGTACAAAAATTACTTTTCTACAGATTTATTATATGTATAGATTGATCTTATTTAGTCTTGTTATTACTGTGTAGAAGTATTATCCCCGTGGGGTATTTCAAACCCCCAAAAAATACGTTTTTGTTCTCATACGTTTTCAGTACTTTGATTCAGTAAGAACACCTTTGTTGGTGTGACTTGAACGGCGCTTCGTTGACCGTAAGCCCTAGACCATTAGGTTTTTACAGATCTATCCAGGTTGTAAGTCTGGACGAGATTTTCTGTGAGAGGTTTATGGAAAGCTGCACACAGGACCGATGGGAAATAGGACTAAGTAGGTACTTACAAAGTTCCGCCGGTTGCTGCTGCTTGATCCACTCACACAGTACACAGATCACTTGTACATATGTTATTTATAGTTTGATGGGCGCCCAGTAACTCCCTGCAGGGGTTTTTGATTAGTTTAAGAAGTTTATTGAAGTTTAGACATAGTTTTTGAATTTATTTTGCGGCGCGTTATGGCGGCCGGCTTCGTGTTTTTTGGCACTCGCGCGAAAGTTTTTTTGCATTGACGGTGGCGCCACGTCTCGCTTGGTGAGTGGCAGTTTTTGGAACTAGGAGAGGGAAATGGAAGGAACAAGGAATGCATGCAAGCTCAAACATTCCCCCCCACTTGAAATCAGTCCAGGGATTTCACAAAATAAGAGTCGAAAAGACTAAAAGATGTGTGTTATGTGTGCTTGAGTTCAAATCGTGCTGAATTACCTAGTAAGTTACGTGATTACGATGCTAAGTTTATAATTTTAAGTTAAAAGTAAGTTGATTTTAAGCTACACTAACAATAATTATGGTTAATAAAATACAATGGAAAGATTAAGGTTTAGTGAGAAGTAGGCAAAGGGCAAATCTTGACTACAGGCCGTCGAAGTAGTCCTTTGGCCGTACGTAGCGTGACGACACGCACTACACCATCAGAGCCTGGATGAAGCTCGACAACACGACCGAAACGCCACTCCAACGGTGGAAGATTTTGTTCCACAATTGTAACTATATCACCCACTTGCACATTGACTTGGTCTTTGAACCATTTGCATCTCTGCTGCAGTGTATGAAGGTAATCTCTTTGCCAAATTTTCCAAAAACTCTGGGTCATTTTTTGTAACAATTGCCATCGCTCTTTAGGCGGTAAATACGTATCCGTAAGCGGGATCTCCGGTAATGATACCAAAGGACCACCAGTGATGAAATGACCCGGTGTCAAGACATCTACCTCAGTGGGATCGCTAGACAACGCGCATAACGGCCGAGAGTTAAGGACGGCTTCTACTTTATTCAGCACCGTCAACATCTCTTCGAACGTTAGCACTTGTAAGCCAACAACTCGTTTAAGGTGGTACTTCATCGACTTAACACCACTTTCAAAAATACCGCCAAAGTGGCTAGCAGTTGGTGGATTATGTTGCCACACGATATTACGCTTTGTACACTCAGTATTAAGTTCTGACTCCTGAGTGGAAAGAAACTGGTGGACCTCGCTTAAGTAGCGCTTGGCCCCGACAAAATTTGTACCACAATCAGAGATAATAAGTTGACAAAGACCACGGCGTGATACGAATCTGTCCAAAGCTGCGATAAACGCACTTGTCGACAAGTCCGTAACTAGCTCAAGATGGATCGCTTTTACTGCGAGACATACCATCACACAGACGTACACCTTGTAAACAGGCGCCTTACGCCTTTTACTCTCTTTCACGATGAAGGGTCCTGCGAAATCTATCCCTATTTTTGAAAAACATCGTGAAGGTTGTACTCGGGGTGCCGGTAGATTTCCCATTATAGGTGAAACTGATGTGGGATTTACTTTGAAGCACGTTACACACTTGGAAAGTCGCGATCGTATTAAATTGCGAATACCCAAAATCCAGAATCTACGACTTATAATAGACTGCAACATTCTAGGTCCACAATGAAGATGAAGTTTATGAAAATAGTCAACTATAAGTGCAGACAGTCGTGAATTCTTTGGTAACAACAAAGGGTAAATTTCAGAGAGTGGAAGTTTTGAATTTACTAAACGCCCCCCCACTCGCAAGAGTCCTCGGTGATCGAGGAAGGGATTAAGTTTTTGAATAGGACGTGAACAAGTCCTTACACATTTTACTGACTCTATCTCATTAGCAAAGTATTCCGTCTGCTCGTGCTGAACAAGCAGGGATAATGAATTTTCTAATTCCTCCACAGTCAAAGTTTTACAATTGAAAGTAAGTTTTCTTAAGACTTTACTAAATCGCAACAACCAAGCTAATGCTCTTTGGACACGTGAAAATGAAGAATAATGACTTAATAATTTTTTAATTGGATCCTCATATAAAGGCACTAAGTCCGCGGAATGAGTTATCACAGGCAAGCTCTTCACCTCAGGCACACCTCCAGGTGGCACGTATACGTCCTGTGAAACTGGCCATTCTGACGTCTCTAGAGAAAGCCAAGATGGACCTGACCACCAGGTATCAGAAGCGATCAGCTGTGAACATGACAACCCACGACTGCTATGATCAGCTGGATTATCGGAGGTCGATACGTGATACCAATTTTGAATCTGTACGAGATCGGTAATTTTAACTACACGATGCGAAACAAAAGTTTTTAATTTATAAGGTTCAGTATTAAGCCAAGATAAAACTGTACTACTATCAGTGAAGGCAATCACTCGAGAGAGCTTCAGGTGTGGATTTAACAAGTCAGCCATATGTTTCAAGACCCGAGCAAGAAGTACTGCACCAAGAAGTTCGAGGCGATTAATCGTAACTGGTTTTATGGGAGCTACTCTCGATTTCGCGATTAATAATTTAACTGAAATTTTACCTCTACAGACAGATCTTAAATAAATACAACAACCGTAACCTTTGGATGAACCATCACAAAAACCAACGAGCTGGCATTCTACTACGTCTGAGGGCAGAATATGCCGAGGAATTTGTACTTGTTTGAGGTAGCTGAGCTCAGAGACAAACTCAGTCCATTGATGAGCAATACTGTCTGGCACAGGATCATCCCAATTTAACTGAAGTTTCCACAAGGCTTGAAGAATCAATTTAGCTTTAAGCACCATGGGAGTTAACCAACCCAATGGATCATAAATGCGAGCAACATTAGAAAGAATTGAACGCTTTGTAAACTTTGGAGTGAATTCAGATTGAGAATAAGTAAAAAGATCTAGATTTGGGTCCCATTGCAGACCTAATATTTTTAAAGTTTGTATGTTTTGATCATCACAAAATGATTTTGGAACTTGACAATGTTCAGAAGGAAGTTGTGCAAGGAACTCGGGTGAGTTACTACTCCATTTACGTAGTTCGAATTTACCACAATTCAGCAAATTAATAATTCCGTTTTTCAGATTTAAGGCAGCTTCAACTGAAGGAGCGCCAGCGGTGACGTCATCCATGAACGTGTCATGACGCAGAATGGAAGCAGCTTCAGGCCATGATGCACCGTGATCGTTTGCTAGCTGGTGTAGCGTACGGATGGCTAAAAATGGTGAACTGCTCACGCCGTAGGTCACAGTCTTAAGTTCATATTCACGGACTTCATCACAAGTTGAGCTACGCCACAGGATATGTTGATACTTGCGGTCCTCAGGACGAAGTTCGATATTTCTATACATTTTGGAAACGTCGGCTGTGAAGACTACTTCGTGTAAACGAAATTTTGTAATAATATCAACGATATCGTTTTGAAGCTTTGGACCTGTGTAGACAATATCGTTAAGAGATATGCCGCTAGATGTCTTCGCGCTGGCGTCAAAAACTACACGAAGTCTCGTTGACGTGCTGTCAGGTCTGATGACGCAGTGATGCGGAATCAAATATCTAAAATCTGTGTCAGAAGGTTCAACTTGATGCATGTGATGTAAGTCTTGATACTCTTGCATGAATTCTCCATAATCGTGTTTCAGGTCTTCGTGATGAAGGAACCGTTTCTCCAAATTATGAAGTCTGGATAAGGCCGTGCGATGAGAGTCTCCTAACTGCTCATGTTCTTCCTTTAGTAGCATAGGTACTACATATCTTCCATCTTCGTTGCGTCGAACGAGGTCTGTGTACATCTGTTCACATTTTTCATTTTCCGGGTTGACAATCGTTTGCTTAGGCGGCTCTTCTACCTCCCAGAATCGCTTGACCACATTGTCTAAGGCAGCTGTGGAAGCCAAAAGTGTAGACGTCTCAGCTGGAGGCGAACACTCAGCGTCGAGCCTGCCCGTGATAACCCAGCCGAATACACTATGTAGGGCTACCGGTAGACCCGGGCCTACTTCAAGTCGTTGACCATTATAAATGCTATGGAAAATATCTGCGCCTAACAAAAGATCAATGTCACCGGGTTTATCAAAGTCACTGTCAGCTAGAACCAAGTGCTTGAGGTTAGCTTTGACAAAAGAAGGTATTTCTACTGAAGGCATTTTATGTGTGAGAGCTTCCATGACAACAGCTCTTACCGTAAAAGTTGGTTGATCTGAGTGTAATGGTTGAATCGTAAATGATGTTTCACCTTTGACTTCAAGCACTGGATTCTGTCCTATTCCAACAACAGAATAATCACAACTACGTAAGGGTAAACCTAATCGAAGTGCGCAGGCAGTTGTTAAGAAACAACTCTGTGCACCGCTATCAATAAGTGCTCGAAGATGTGTAACACCACAAGGACCATACGCCCTAACCACACATGTTCCTAATAAAACTAATGAGCGATGTTGCTGCAAGTTGCAACTTGTATTCATAGAATTAAGAGTAACTACTGGGTCAGCAGAAGAAGCTGGAACCGCTGGAGTAGCACTAGAAGTCACAGGGCACGCTGACGTGGGGCCCTGGTCGCGATGAAGTAGCGTGTGATGACGCGCGTTGCATTTGGTACAGCAAGCTTTGGACATACACATATCAGCCGCATGATTGGGCTTTAAGCAATTAAAACATAAGCGCTTTGATTTGGCTAAAGATTCACGTTCATTTACATTTTTTGAATTAAACACCGGACACTTATAAATCGTGTGGTGAAAATATCCACAACATACACACCCAAATTTTTTTTCTGAGACTGCGTATGCATGAACATCAGGATTATTTAAATTATTATTTTGCATGAAATTGTTGTCAATAGAATGCGACCCTGTATTAGAGTTCAACCCTGTATTCAAATTACATTGATTTAAAATTGACTCAAGATTCACATTTGATGTATTATTAAAGTTAGGACTCGCGCCTGAGTGCGGCCCTGCATCTGAGTACGGCCCTGTGCACTCATCGAACGACATCGATGCCGCGTTATCGTAAAAATGCGCGGGAAATGATCCTAACTTTGACTTCGTAAAATTATTGTTATTTCTACGTGCCATCGGTGGCAAACTATTGCTCGAATTACATTTAAAAGGCTCACTAGCTTCTAATACTTTTAGGTAACTTTGTAAGAATGTTAATAATTCGATAAAAGTAGGTATCTGACTTTTGTTTTGACTTTCAAATCGTTTTCGTGTATCAGAGTCTAATATGCGAGAAGATAAATAAAACAAAATAAATTCACCAAGGTTTTCGATTTTAATGGATTTTAAAGCGTTTACGGATTCCTGTAATAAACTAGTGACTTTACGTAAATCGTTAAGATTACTAGATTTTAATGTAGGATGACTACAGATTTTTTCTAAATAATTTACTGCTAAGATTCGCTTATTTTGATACCGATCTATCAGCGCATCGAAAACAATTTGATAATTGTCTGATGTGACCGGAATGCCCTTGGCGATTGACAAAGCGGAACCCGTGAGGCAAGAAAGTAAATAATGAAACTTTTCGATATTAGAAATGTTTTCGTTATTGTGCACGAGAGATGCAAATGTGTCATAGAATGTTTGCCAATATTCTATATTTCCGTCAAATTTAATAAGTTCGATTTTAGGTAAACGTGGTTGCGCGAATGGTTTCCGGTTTCCGGTTGCCTCCGATGAGATGGCGTCGCGGAACGGCAATGCGGCTTCACTTTTATCACACAGTAGGTAGATTTCTGCGACTTCGTTGACTGCGTAGTACATGTCGTCAAAGGCATCAACCGTTTTCATGTTTATGCTGTCTTGAGGATTCAAAGCTAGTTTTAACGAGTTTATTTCGTTCGTGAAATTTATGTATTCATGACGCAAGTCGTCAATACGTCTATACCTACTTTTAAATGAGCCTAACTTGGACTTATCGGATGTTATTTGACGAGATAAATCGAATAAAATTTGAATCTCACGAAATACGTACTCACGTTGAGTGACGAGAAGTTTGAGTTTAGTTTCTTTGCTATCCATTTTGTATTGTTTAGAATTCAATGACTTAAAATGGACAACTAACTGACTTTTACGTAATAATTGAGTCGTAGGTTACACGATTTGAACCAAGCACACTCAACAATTATATTATGCGGCTCAGAAGGACCACTAAAAATGGTGTGACTTGAACGGCGCTTCGTTGACCGTAAGCCCTAGACCATTAGGTTTTTACAGATCTATCCAGGTTGTAAGTCTGGACGAGATTTTCTGTGAGAGGTTTATGGAAAGCTGCACACAGGACCGATGGGAAATAGGACTAAGTAGGTACTTACAAAGTTCCGCCGGTTGCTGCTGCTTGATCCACTCACACAGTACACAGGGGCCCGATTCTCCTAAGTTAATAATGTCAAAATCTAATAGAAATCGAATCGCAATATGATCGTAATAGCAGTTTTAACCATATCGGGCATTCTGCTACTAATAAAAGACCAATCGTATTCGATTGACATTTGATTGGTGTGCGATTGGTCTGCTATTTTGGTGGTTTTGGTCTACACGGTAGTTTGATCTACATTCATTTTGCAATCGTAAATCATTTGCAGACAAAATGATTCATTATTGAATGACAGAAAAGGATAAAAACGTTTATTTCAAAGAAAAAATAGCGGAATGCCACATACGCTTCAATCGTAATCGAGTCGGGATTGGATCGCAGTCGAACGTGAATCGAATGGCGCTTAAGTAAAATTAGGAGAATCGGGCCCCAGATCACTTGTACATATGTTATTTATAGTTTGATGGGCGCCCAGTAACTCCCTGCAGGGGTTTTTGATTAGTTTAAGAAGTTTATTGAAGTTTAGACATAGTTTTTGAATTTATTTTGCGGCGCGTTATGGCGGCCGGCTTCGTGTTTTTGGCACTCGCGCGAAAGTTTTTTTGCATTGACGGTGGCGCCACGTCTCGCTTGGTGAGTGGCAGTTTTTGGAACTAGGAGAGGGAAATGGAAGGAACAAGGAATGCATGCAAGCTCAAACATTTGTTTAGTGCAGTAATGGTGAAGGACGGTAAAATAACAGTTCTAGATGATCTAAAAAATGTTACATTATTATAATAATGCATATTCTATTGATTTTTATTTATTTACATACAAGTTTGAGGTTCCTTCCATATAAAATAAACTAAAATATCTCTGAAATGAATAAACTAACATAATGAATAGGAAACATTTTTTTTTGTTTGTTTTTTATACCCTAAAGGCTCCAAATCTACTGAAGCGTTTAGAAAAATTCTTTCAGTGTTGGAAAGCTAGTCTTCCCGAGTAACATGGGTTATATTAATCCCGGTACGGTTCCTAAAATACACAGCTGAAACCACGGGAAAATGGCTAGGAATATAACATAATAGGGGGAAAATACTATATATAGTATTTAGCCTACTCCTCGGTCTAAATCATACTTAAGTCCGCTGCGGGTAACCGAATCTCCTCAGTTTGATTTCTAGCCCAACTTAAATACCACACCACGCACATAACATGTGCGCAGCATCCCAACGTCCGCCTTCCACTAAGACATGAGCAGTAGTAATGTGCCAAAACTTGTCGTCCGCGCATTTTGTCGATCAACAACAATGTATGAATAATATTTTCTGGACCTTACATGTCTTGATTGTATTCGGGCACGTAGTAGCCAAACGTCGTGCTCTGTGATGTAGTCACTAAGAAGATGTTTGGCTTCCGGTACACTTCAATATTATATAAGCCCTGCACTAGATGCTCAGCATAATAACTACGGGCTAGTTTGATTTGATACGTGCCGAGAGCAAAGAGAGCAAGTCTAACCGGATGCAGCTGAGTGTGTTATAAGGAGCGACTGCCTAGCTGACCTCCGCAACCCAGTTACCCGGGCAACCCAATACCCCATGGTTAGATTGGTGTCAGACTTACTGGCTTCTGACTACCCGTAACGACTCTCAAGGATGTTTAATGACAGCCGGGATCTACAGTTTAACGTGCCGTCCGAAACACAGTCCTTGGTGTCCAAGATATACTTAGAAAGTACATATAAAGCTAGACAAGTTGCATTGGTATTTTCCTGATCTAGAATCGAACTAATGGACTCATACTTGAGAGGTTGGTTATTTCGTCGAGAGGGCGATGAAGTACATAGGACTCGTCCTCGCTGGCTGCTGGAACTGAACGTGCCCCAAAGGGTGATAGCCATTAAGCTAATCCGGGGGTACCGCACGATCTCCCGCGAAGCAGCTGGCCTACTCGCCGGACTGCCACCGTGGGATCTGGAGGCGAGAGTCTTCTTGCGCCTGTACGACTGGCGCGAGGAGGATCAGCGCCGGGGGGAAACCCCGTTGCCGCGGCAAGTTGTCGCGCAGCGGGCGGAGCTCCGGCGCGATCTCATGGTGGCCTGGAGGGAGTGACTGTCGCAACCCAGTGCAGAGCACGCCACCATAGTGGCAGTAAGTCCCCTCTTTGACTAGTGGCTTGGGAGGAGTCACGGCACCATACCGCATGACGCAGGTCCTCACTGGACACGGTTGTTTCGGGAGGTACCTGCATCGAATCGGTCGTGAGAAGGCGCCCGGGTATCAACACTGTGCAGACAGCCCCGAGGACATGGTGGACCACACAGTCCAGGTGTGCCCTGCGTGGGAAGAGCACCGCCGGGTCCTCGTCGAGGCTTTAGGTGGCGGCGACCTCTCGCGTCCGGCCCAGGTTCAGGCCATGGTCCGGAGCGAGAGGGAACGGGATGCCGTCGCCTCCTTCTGCGAAGCAGTCATGATCGAGAAGGAGGAGCCTCACGACAGAGAGTTCGCACCTCTCATCCCGGCCGCTGGACCAGGTAGATAACACAGGCGCCGGGTGTCGTGAGACGACTCCCGGCCGGCCACCATTATAGGCGTGGCTCATCGTCCCTCTGTCTACTTAGACGACAGACCCGTGTCGACGGCGCGCGTTGTTCCACGCGCTCCTCAAAGAGATGTCAGCAACCCCAGCGGGGCCCAGTAGTGCCAAGGCCTGCCGGGGCTGCGGGTTGTTCGAAGGAGATACCGCGGCCCTGGTACATAAAAAGCCTACGACGGTTTTTAGTCAGTAAGAGTCTGACACTCCCTCGCCGCTGCTAACCCACAGCGGGAGGGGTCATTTGATGATTTTTGACGTCGTTAATAAAAAGAGGTTGGTTATTTACCCACCAGGACACAACGTTTTTGTTGCATACATAAGAAACGAATAAAATGCATTTTTGTTTCTAGTCACTTAATCCTCTTACTCCACGAGTAAAGGAATCAATGTAAAAAAAACTTCTTCAAAATCGTATTTCTGGTCGTCAGGTCAAGCAGCAGGCAGTAAGTCTAGTATCAGAGCAGAAGTTTTAAGTCTCATAAAAGCGCGGAATAAACCAAAAATTAAAAGACTGCGAATTATTAAGCGACTTTGCTCCATAGAATTTTGTTGCACTAATATGCAAATATCCTTTTTCCTAAATGTCTCACAGGGTAACGCCCATAGTAAAAGTTACTCCTAATTGCAAGGGCTATCATTTGACACCAGTTTCATGCCTGGCCGCCGATAGCCCAGAAACGCCCATTGTCCTTTTGATTGAAGAGGGATATGAGAAACCTAATACGATTTAAATATCTATTCACCAAATAACCCACTTGACAAAAGTAGGAGGATATTTTTTTTCTTTTTCATATTTAGATTTTTTACAAGTTACACATAACTGCACTCGTCGCACTGCAAAACGTAACTCCCGTTTTGGTTGCCGGTAAATATATAAAATTGAAATAATTCGCAAGTGAAATATTGAAGAGCCAAACAAACTAACGAATAATCACTTAGTACATATTTACGTGAACGTAAACAGAAAATATTATAGTTGAGAGCGATGAGATACTTCACTATACTACGAGTTTCGTAGCACTTGCTACGCCGTAGCACAGCGTAGTAAACTGGCAAGTGTTCGATGCTGATAAGTTGTAACAAGCCGCTGCTACGGTTTTATCACTGTGTTCGGCTCGGAGCCTTCCTTAACACAAGTGTTGTTTGTTATAGCTATTTGTTATATTTACGTTGTTTCATATTTAGCTATTGCTTTTTATTAAGCACAAATACTAAGTGTGGAATATAATCTATATACAACATGTAACGTAATTAACGCACACCCTCAAACACGCTAATTAGAATATTATGTTATAATCATAATACACACACTGAATTTTTAATTTAACATGTATATGTGTTATGGACCATGTGATTAATTCGGGCATTATTTATAATGCCCGAGCATTATGAATAATGTCTAGCTTTATCGGGCCAAGTGATTAATAACTGTCTTAACTTCATTATTTATCACATTGCACGGGCATTATTATATTGCTACATGACAGTTGGGCAATTTGATAATAAAGCTATATTTTATGCGGTGCGAGGGTGGCAGTTGTTCTAATAAATAAATTCTGTTACTTGCTACATATTTTATGATTATTGTTTCGAAAATTATTTTATGTTCTTTTTTAATGGGAAATTTTAAGTCTAACCACAAAATTATTTATTCGACAATTGTCATCTAATTTACTTACTCGGCATCGTTTTTCTTGATCTCATTTTTCTTGGCTCGTTTTTTTTTATGGTAGAATTTAATTTGGATTCAAAACATTGTATTAATAATTGAAGTCAGTGACGAAAACGAATCGCTGCAAACCCGACTCCACGTAGTCTTGTCTGCCCTACCCCTAGAGTGCAATTCAAAACCGCGTAGGCGCGGAGGGTCAAGGCGGCCTGCGAGCTGAGGCGCAGGTAGTTTTAACGCTCGCCGCCGCGGCTAAGGCTGGCCAGCGGAGCCGGCCAGCAGGCCGAAGCTGCGGTGGTGAGCGTGAAAACCATCTGCGACGATAAGCTCGCATAGTACCGCCGGAGCCCCGCAGCGCCGGAGCCGTGACAGAAGCCATGCTTGCTGCATGTTGCATGCTATTAATATTACTTTGCCCGAAAGGTCACGGGCAATATGTATAGTGCCCGGTCAATTTGATTATTTGAATAATTATTATCAAATTGCACTCTCATATTGGGCATTTTTCATAATGACCGGGCATTATGTATAATGCCCAATTTATCACTTGGTCCATAACATATGCATTGTTATTTACTAAATTAGTTATACCAATTCCTGGAGAACTTTTTGGTCGTACTACTACGCACGCAAATATCGCGCCGCGCGCAGCTCGACTCGACACAACACAACGAAACTACGGAAAAAGCCGACAATACACGAAGTCTTATTACTTTGAGTTACGGTCTATTTGAATTTGTTTTGACTATACAGGGTTAATATGACAATAATTTCCGTAGTTTTAATTATTTTTGGGATAAAAAATTACCTATGTTAAAAATGATATAAATCGATTCAGTAAACGATTCTGAACAAACTAGTTTCAGGATGTGCGTTAATTAAGTTACATGTTGTATATAAAAGAAAGTCGTGTTAGTTATAGTAAGTTCAACTCAGTCGTGCGCGCGGCCTTATGTGTGGGTAACCTTTGTACATATACAGTGACTTTGTGTGCGTGACAAGAGGTACAGTCGGGTACAATACAGTTATTTAGGGGTTGTGTACGAGTGTTTAAAGAAAAACAGTTATTGCGTAATTTAATGTTTATTTATTTAAAATGATTCTGAATCGCTACTTGAAAAATGATGAATTTTCGGATTCGCTACTCTCCAAGCCGAATTATAAATTCTGACTCCATGTCAAAATGTCTATAGTATTCTTCTTTTTTCTTTTGTTTGTCGAGAAGTATTACCCCACATCCCTTCATCAATTTGACTTAAACGTTCATTTATGAGTTTCTTTATTTCCGTCTTATTTTCGACATTATGCGAAGCAAAATAATTTTTTAAAATTCCCCACACATTTTGTTTACATTACTCTACATATATATCGATGACATTACTATACTACATTCTTAGTCCACACTTTTATTTATTGTCCGCGTACCCCGAGCTAGAAAATATGTAAGGAGTATTTAATTCATCTTAGATATTTCATCTCATTTATTTCTTAGATACTGTCAATGTCAATTTGACGTATGAGAAAGTAATGAAAAACTATATTTAATAATAAAGAGCTTTGAATGTTGTTTCATTTTTTGAAACGCTTTACCTGACTCCTTAATAATTTCTCCGTGAATAACTAATATTTTCGTAAACGACTGTACCCATAACAAAAAGCGATATGAACACGTCATCCTCGGACAACGTCACTGTCACACAAATGAAAGTTGTATATTTACAAGCCGACGCACACATAGGGCCGCGCGCAAATTTGAGTTGAACTATCTATACACATTTTATATCTCAAGAATGGCTGAACCGTTTAAGCAGAAAATTAGAGTGAAGGTAGCTTAGACCCGGGAGAAGGACATAGGAGTTTTTGTCACCATCCGGGACGCGGGTGAAACTGCGAGCAGAAGCTAGTTTTATATATAAGTAAGTACTCAAAACGTGTTTGACGTTAAGTACAAGGCATCAGCAGTGGACTGCTCAGTGCTGTAACGTTAGAGAATGTTGCGCGATGAGGTGAGGCCGCCACTCGCCGACACATGAATATTCACCGGCGAGCGCGTACTCACAGGAATTAGCTTATTATGACCTCACTACCGATTCATTAAAGCGCTTTGAGAAAGTTGCGTTACTGGTTTGGTCTGTGAGACTCACTATATAACTTTACATTGTAATAAGTTTGTTATTACGAGTTATTTGAAAATTAATCGGAGTTTTTGAATGATTTTCCGACGTAAAATCGGTGCAGCGGGCGACATTGGTACATCGGTACACTCATACACTGGTACAACCGATCAATTATAACATTCCTCATGATTTAACATGCAATTGCTCGGAAAATGTACAAAATGTATGAGTAATGAGGCGCGCGCTCGAGCGGCAAATGAGTGCCAGATTACCGGCGCGTTGTTTCGCCTCGGTCTAATCATTCGCCGCCTCTCACGGCGCGTTACTAAATATGCATCCCATAGCTCATAACATAACTGCCCTGAATATTATCTCACTCTACTAAATATCTCCAAACCATCTATAGATGTTTAAATAAAAATAAAAGAAATTGAAGACTTTTAATTGATACTCATATGTATGTACTTTTTTTACTTTCGTAAGTGTGGTCTCAGAGACAGAAGAGTATGGAAGAAAAAACTTGCTGCGCCGACCCCAAATAAAAATTTGCGATAATGGCAAATATTACTCGTTTAATGAATATGCCGTAGAGCAAGGCCGTTGCTACGCCGTAGCACTGCCGTAGCGAGCGTAGCAATAACGCCCCGTAGTGCAATACACGTGAGAGATGCCACTATGTAATGAATTGTCCCACAGAACTTGATCATGGTTATATACCAACACATCATTTTGGAGCTGTCATGTTATCTTTGAATACTCTGTATTTCCGAGTTTCCGAAAAATATATATATATTTTTTCATTTACATCTATACTAATATTATAAAGCTGAAGAGTTTGTTTGTTTGTTTGTTTGAACGCGCTAATCTCAGGAACTACTGGTCCGATTTGAAAATTTCTTTCAGTGTTAGATAGCCCATTTATCGAGGAAGGCTATAGGCTACTTTTTATCCCGGTACGGGAAGTAGTTCCCGCGGGATGCGGGTGAAACCGCTGGCAGAAGCTAGTCAGTAATATAAAGTAAACAAGGCGCGCATTTTTTATATGTGTATGTTACAGCCAAAGTAATAAGTCTGATATTATATATATTATCTAGCTATTATTTATAATATCTACTCAATTTAGATAAAGTGATAATTGACACAGAATTAATCACATTAACTAGCAATTTTATATAATATCTACATAGACTTGGATGATGTAATAAAATAAGTAGGTAAAGATTATTATTTCATGTTAACTAACTAAAGTGTCTGGTAGCTGACCTTAATATAATTCGAAAAAGGCTAGTTAGCCCAGTGCGGGGCACGCATCGTAGGCGTGGGTCTGTGCGAGGTGAGTTTCGGGTGGCTCATCGTCCTTCCGTCTCTTAGAACACACGGGCCCGTCTCGGCAGCGCGCGTAGTTCCACGTGGTCCTCGAAGAGATTCAGCAAACCCCAAAGGGTTTAAGTCACTAAGAGTCTGACACTCCTTCACGCTGCTAACCTACAGCGGGAGGAATCATTTGATGATTTATCATAAAAAAGTCGACAATAACTTAAACCGTGGTAAGTTAGTTATACCATATTTATTACTTTGGCTAACTTTGACCAGCTATTATGATTAATATCCAGGTAAAGTGATTAATTTATCACATTGTCAAGTCAATTTGGGTATTATATACAATGACCAGTGATTAAGTATAATATCTATTTAATCACTAAGTATGGCTGTAACATGTACATATGTAAATACAAGTGCGACATACCCGAGCGTGTCGCACGGCGGGCTCGGCGGGCGCGGGGGCGTCGGGCGGGGGGGCTGCGCCCGCGCCGCCCGGCGTGCGGCTGCGGCGCGGCGGCTCTGCACACACGACACATGAGTCAATCACCGACTCCACGATGAATATCTGTATATCGTATGTCGCCAATAGCTAAGCTCTAGATTTGCTCTCAATTACAAAACAAAAAAAAACTCAAACAGATTATTTCCTGCTAGGTAGAATTAAATGCGTTTATGTATATCAGATTCCTAGTCCCAGATGTTAGGATAGGATAATTCTGCCCACTATAATAGGCGATTTCAAAAACGATATAGTTATCAAATACGCATAAGTTTCCATGACTACATATTATAAAATGAGTGCATCTTTCTGTGCGTTCGCGGCAAATCCAAAAGCTGGCAGAGACTGCTATTGCTACATGAAGATAGTAGTGAGATCAGTACCGAGGCACTTGGTGGAGGGCGTGGGGTCGGGAGTGCGCGCGCGCCGCCGCCGGGCGGGGGGCGAGGCGGGGGGCGAGGCGGGGCGCGCGGGGGGCAGCGCCAGCAGCTGGTGGTACAGCTCCAGCTCGTGGTAGAACTCGAGCGAGTCCGGCGAGCCGCCGTCCCCCGCGCCGCCGCCCGCGCCCACCTCCGCCGTCAGGCCGTTGAGCACGAGCCGGCGCGCCGCCATCGCCGCCGCATGCACTAGCGCGCGCGCACCGCCCGCCGGCGCCGCATCGCACTCACTGCCGACACACACGCGTCACAACTGTTTGTTGACAAACGCATACTCCTAATCAACTTCCCTACCGAATTAAGTCAATAAAAAAATACTCAAAAACCAAGAAATGTAAGATAGAGTCTTAACCCTATAATTCTCAGCCTAAACAGATATGCCGGCTTAAACGAAGCACGACGTAAAAGTTATAAAAGTATTTCGAAGACATCGCAACATGACGCGATTAGTGTCCGGGCGCGTGGCACTCCCGGCGCGGTGCACGCGAGCCGCCTCACTGCCGGAGCGCCTCACCGCCGCCGCCGTGTCACATAGCGGCGCTGTGTATCGCTCAGATGCAGATCCCTCACATGCCTAAGCAGAACTTGTACCCACAAAACTCCCATATTCTAGTAATGCTGGCAATACCTTTTGTACGGGACAGTTAAGTACCTGCACTGTACACTATAATTGTTGCGTGTTAGTTAGCAAGTGTGTCCAACATGTAAAACGCTTCAAGTAGTAACCCAGTTTATTTATTTACAGTAAAAAGTCGGTGATTTCTACATGTATGTCTGTTCAACGTGTTGGTAAGTTGCACACTAAGTATAAAGAAATATTAGTCGTGACAGGTGAACTTGTTGATTCGCGTTGTCAGTAATATTGCAATAAGGATTGACCTTTATTTCAACTCCAAGAGAGTGTAAGTAGTCTAAAGTCTAACTACATTATCTAAGTACGATGAACCTATTGTCGTAAACAGGATCCCACCAAAAACATTAAATGTAAAAAAAAGCCAATCCTCTACGCAATTCCTCCACCGTAAAAAGTTTTGAGATCGCATAGAAGCCAAGTCCTGTTCAACTTTATTTGTAATAATAAATCAATATTTTGTGACTGTATCAATAGTTTCGTTCACTTTACAATAATATTGACTTGGCCATGAGCACAATAAACTACAAATATAATACAGCATATCTTGGAGAGGTGAAAGTCAAACATGAAGTTTAATATCACAGAATGTTTATTCAATTGTTACTAAATGACCGACAGTCAGTATCATCCAACATCAATGAACTGCAACGTACTATGGCGCATGTTTAGTCCATGGTGATCTCAAATTCCAATCAGTCCATAATCAGTCCAATCGTAAAATCATGTCCATATAGAATTTATCAATTCAATAGTATATACACATTATTTCAAGGAGCGACTTTTAACTTGTGCTCATGGCCAAGACAATATTATTGTAATGTGAACAAAACTATTGATATACTTAGTCACAAAATATTGATTTATTATTACAAATAAAGTTGAACAGGACTTGTCTTCTATGCGATCTCAAAACTTTTTACGGTGGAGGAATTGCGTAGAGGATTGGCTTTTTTTTACATTTAATGTTTTTGGTGGGATCTAATTTATTTTTTGTAGGTCTCTTTCTTCTCTAAGTATATCACAAATTAAATTAACTTACATGCAACTAACTAAATATATAAACTAAATAATGTTGAAAAAGCACGTAAACAACATATTTTTAAAATAAACTAAAGAAATTGTCGAGTTTTTGAATCGAATATCTTTTAGAATAAAAGAGATTTATTTCAGGGGTAGATGGCGCTATCACATGAAATTATTTGTTTTTTTTTTTTTGGTATGGCATCTCGCAGTTCAGCCTAGGAGGCCGTGTACTGCTTAACCGGACTTTTCCCTGTGGATGCCTAGAATTTAAGGCGTCCAGCCAGGGGCAATTACTTGATTTTTTTTTTAAGTACTACTTATACTAAGCTATGTAACGAAACCATAGCGCGATTTAGACCAGGACAACGCCATCTATCGAGCGAGCATGCAGTATTTATCGCACTGCATTAATATGAAAGATTTTATCATTATTCATTTCATTTTAACCTAGCTTTTTTATTCATATGTATGTATATTTAATACATAATAACAATATACCACACTACGTAACAATAAAACAAATATGTAGTCACATTTTGTACATAAATAAATAACAAAGTTATCAATGCAGTCAAAATTCATACACAATCTTCTTGAAAAACCGCAAATATAAATTTGTTTCCTATTTTCTTATTAAGTTTTAAGGTTTTTATAATTTTCCCTTTATATGTAGCTAATAACCTATCTTGGTGCCAAATTTGAAGATTCTAAGTTTGCTAGAAGTACTGACTGTATTAGACTTTTGATGATCGGTCAGTGAGTGAGTCAGTGACAAAATGGTGTAACTTTGATCGCTCATAACTCGTAAACTATTTATTCAAATGTCTTGTAATTTTGGGACTGAGCTTGTTCTAATACTTACTCTTGGTCATCGAAAACCTAAACTCCTAGCTTTGTTCACATGGAAGATACAGGGGGCAGAAATAGCCGCGAAACGCTTCGAGAAAAGATGGTACGGCCGTGCCCGCTTTGCTCGAGTCTTGGCTGGGGCACTGCCGTGCCCTCAGATACAAATCAACAACTGTCGTGAGCTCATATTATTGTCAATAAAGAAGGGGTTCCTCAAAGGGGGTACTTAAGCTCGCAACTACCTACGTCGTCCAGTGCATGAGCTGGTTGAGCACTGAGGCAAGGCGAGCGCTTGAATTTGGCTTTACAGGGGCGCGATTCTCCTAATTTTACTTAAGCGACATACGATTCACGTTCGACTCGGTTCGACTGAGATCCAATCCCGACTCGATTACGATTGAAACGTATGTGGCATTCCGCTATTTTTATCCTTTTCTGTCATTCAATAATGAATCATTTTGTCTGCAAATGATTAACTATTGCAAAATGAATGTAGATCAAACTACCGTATAGACCAAAATCACCAAAATAGAAGACCAATCGCAAACCAATCGAATGTCGTTGGAATACGATTGGTCTTATGTTAGTAGCAGACTGCCCGATATGGTTAAAACTGCTATTGCGATCATATTGCGACTCGATTTCTATTCGATTTTGACATTATTAACTTAGGAGAATCGGGCCCCAGGCTGTCTCCGACTGGGGCGAAATCAACTTTCTTAACTTTTATTTACTTGCAGAGGCTCAAGTGGCTTCCGAAATGTTGGGGACCCTAGCAGAGATGAGACCATATGTACAAAGTACAGTTTATTGATGTCAATCGCGCGCGCAGTCAGCAGTTCCACGCTGACCCAAATATTTAGTTATAATATTAAAATTATTATAAAGTTAGTTAACGATCGGTCACCAACCAAGCCGCGTTTACTCATACCATTAACCATTACCATTTTAACAACCAATATACCATATTTCTACCATACGAGTTTTTACTATTTATTTGTTGGATTTACGCCCAACAAATTGGTCCTTCGAGCCGGATTTGAACCAGCGACCTATGGATTGGTCCTTCGAGCCTTCGGAAAGGTGGGATCTATCGCGTTGTGGACATTGTACGTGACGTGTTAGTAACTATCTTTCTATAACCAGCCCTAAGACAGCAGTGTGTTACCAATATCGTACCAACCATTAAGTGATATCGTCGTAAGGTAGACTGAAACATCACACTTCTTCGAGTCACCACCCACCACAATTCACCATCAACCAGGAGATAATCAAGTAAGATCTTTCCATTTTATTACTTGCCAGAATGTCTACCATTGCCGATTTATTTGCGGTTCAAAAGGAGATCATGGAAAATATGAACAAGCTGTATATTAACTTTAAAAAAGAAGGTAAAGAGCGGAAAACATCGGAAAGTATTAAACGTCGGTTACAGTCTTTAGAGACCTTCTGGAGAGACTTCTCGCGTAACCATGACAATTTAGTGAATTTATGTGACGAAACTGAAGATAATGAGTACTTCGGTGACGATTCGTACATTAAAACTAAAACATTTTATGAGGACGTTAAGAGACATTTGTTAAGAGTTCTTGAAGAAACTACTACTCGGTCTCCATCACCAAAGAACCAACCACCAACGCCGTCATCGCATCCAACGACCGTTCCATTACCTAGCACATCAGATCACGGTTTTCCAAGTTCCGGAACTGTACCCAAAAAAGTTTTACCACTACCACGATTCGTTTTCCATGATGTCGATAAACCAAATAAAGTCGAGGAAATGATGAGAAAACAGCAGAGTAACTTCAAAGCATTAGCTCGAACTATTTCTCAGATCAATCTTAATGTTTTGTCTGAAAAATGGGAGTTTAAAGATGTATTGAAGACTATTGAATCACGTTGGGCAGCAATTGATTCTTTACATCTAACCATTGGAGAATTGAATAGAGCCGCTAACCAATTAGTGATGCACGTACAAAGAACAGAATTTTATGAAGAAATTACCAATCTTAAAAACCAGACTAAGTTGAGTTCAAAAAGTCGTTTATTACCATTACACCCTTACATTGACTCTGAAGATGTTTTACGAGTTGGCGGGAGAATAAAACATGCCAATCTCAGTGAAGACATGAAGCATCCGATGATATTACCACACAATAATCAGTTTACTGACATGCTTATTGACCACGCACACAAAATGACCTTCCATGGAGGACCTCGCCTTACGTTAGCTTGGTTGAGGAGGAAATTCTGGATTATAGGAGGAAATAATGCCGTAAAGAAGCGTTTACGTAACTGTGTCATATGCCGACGAGCTAAATTTGAAAACCAAAACCAGTTAATGGCCGACTTACCAGCTCCCCGGATAAATCAGACACGACCCTTCTTCCATACGGGTGTTGATTTTACCGGCTATGTAGAAGTAAAAAGTAACAAGGGCCGCGGCATAAAATGCAGTAAAGGTTACATAGCTGTTTTTGTATGCTTGGCCACCAAAGCAGTTCATCTTGAGCTTGTGTCGGACCTCACGTCATCAACATTTATAGCTGCACTTCGAAGAATGTCAGCTCGAAGAGGAGCGCCTCGGCACATATATAGCGACAACGGAACCAACTTTGTTGGAGCTAACAACACCATACAAAGGGAGTATTTCAATTTGACTCAAACCATAGACCAAATTGCTCACCAATATCTGGCAGAAATGCAAATAGAGTGGCATTTCAATGCGCCTTCATGGCCAAGCGCAGGAGGTCTGTGGGAGGCCGCCGTCAAGAGCCTTAAATACCATCTACGTCGAGTGCTAGGTAGCCAAAAGCTAACCTACGAAGAATTCTCGACACTATTGACACAGTTAGAGGGCTGCTTGAATTCACGACCACTGTGTGCCATTTCGGAAGATCCAGAAGATTTAAATTTTTTGACACCGTCGCATTTTCTGGCCAGTGGACCAGTATTAACCATAATAGAGTCAGAGAAAGACGAACGTACCAGATGGCAACTCGTCCAGAAAATTAACCAAGATATTTGGAAACGTTGGCAATCTGAGTATTTAACCCAATTAAATATGCGATCCAAGTGGCACCATTCTCATAAAAATGTTAAAGTTAATGACATAGTGATTATTCAAGACGTACACGTGGCTCCAGGGAGGTGGGCCCTCGGAAGAATATTAGAAATTCATCCCGGCGATGACGGTCTTGTTAGAGTAGTCACGCTCAAAACCAAAGGAGGCATAATAAAAAGACCAATCACCAAACTGTCAATCCTTCCAATCCACCAAGAAGAGAACCAACCAAATGTACCA
Source organism: Helicoverpa assulta (assembly GCA_963856015.1). Classification (NCBI taxonomy): domain Eukaryota; kingdom Metazoa; phylum Arthropoda; class Insecta; order Lepidoptera; family Noctuidae; genus Helicoverpa; species Helicoverpa assulta. Next base: position 14,407,777 of record CAWLCW010000023.1, read on the forward strand.
ACCGATATAAATCAACAAAGAACGACAATTGAAGTGGACCCTGGAAAAGGCGATGAGTCACCACCACGTCGAAGAACGAGCAAGTCGACGAAATGTAGCATTTTAACCATGGCACTTATGGTGCTTATGCTGTTGGTGTCGCCATCTCATTGTACTCTCCATAAAAAAAAGCTGCCAGATAACCAAACCATTTACTTCGATAAAATCAGTAACATGAGATTGATTAGAGACGAATGGAAACTGGTAGTATTTTATGATATGACTGCTTATTGGGAAGGCGTATCATTAGCCACAAAGTATATAGACCATTTAGATAATTGTTGTCAAAAAATACAAACCATATCTCACTGTCAACTAGTTCTGTTACATCTGCGACATTGTCAAGATGAATTAGCCCATTATAATGAAATTCTAACCAACCATGGACAGTTACCAGAACGGCACCATCTTCGTCGCCGTGGCTTAGTGAATGCTGTGGGGTCTATAGCTCACAGTTTGTTTGGAGTACTCGACGATGACTTCGCACAACAATACCAACAAGATTTGATTAAGCTTCGGGGCAACCAGAAATATTTTAACCAATTACTGCAAAATCAAACATCGATAATTGAATCAGAGTTTAATGTTATAAAGAGAATGGAAAAAACCGTAAGACAACAGCATAAGAATTTTAACCAGCACCTTAATAAAATAGATAGTTTAACTAATAGTATGCAGAAACAAATATCGGAAAACGCTTATACCAATGAATTTACTTTGTCTTCAATATCAGCCAACGGTATACTTATGAACCTGAAGGATATACAACAAATGTTATTGAACACAATCACTGACATATTCCATGGTACATTCAACATACATCTACTACAACCAGAACAATTAACCAAAGAACTTCATATCATCTCAGCCCACATGTCTAAGGAATTATTGTTACCAATCGATAACATTCAGGCTGATTTAACCAAACTTTACCATTTATTAACTGTTAAAACAAGAGTTACAGGGGACAATTTGATATTCGAAATAAAATTACCGTTAGTAGGCAGAGACACGTTTGAAGTATACAAATTGACACCAATTCCAATAGCAATCGGCGACAAAATGCGACAAATAATTATTGCATCTGATCTATTGGCAATCAACTACCAAAAGGACTTACAAATACCACTATCTAGTCTACAACTACAACAATGCGTTCATTACGATTTAGACATCTTGCTCTGTGCCCATCAAATACCTATTTCAATAACCAAAACAGAACCAAATTACTGTGCTACAGAAATTGAGTCCTTAAGTTGTAAGACGGAAAGTAGAAAGTGCAAGAATACCTGGGTACAATTACACAAGGTAAACAATTACTTGTATTCTTGTTGCGGCCAATGCTCCATACAAGTCATATGTGACGATCAAATTACCATGGAGCGATTGGACAAGGTCGGGATACTAGCATTAGCAAGTGGATGCGTCATCAAAGACGACGGAATCACATTACTGTCGCGCAGACAGTCGAGCAATGAATTAAAGTTGAAACCAGATATCATAAACATTGATATACCTACCATTAACAATATTGTAAATGTGACCTTGCCCTTACATGTTTATGAAATCGACACTAACCACACAGACATTCGCTGGGAATTAAAAACGATCGGTGATAAAATCGATCAAGTAAAAAATAACACCAAAAAGGAGCTAGAAGACGATACATCTTTCAACTACCATGATGTTCACCACTACATCGCGATTTATATACTTGCTGGAGCTATTCTATTAACATGCTTGGCGTACGGAGTGCGGAGGATCCGCGCGCGAGTTCAGAGGCGCGCGGAAGCGACGCCAACGTCCCGAACGCTGCCACCGCCCCAACCGCAACCGAGAACCCGCCATATAGCTGACCACCAGTGCCATAGTCAAAATAACCCGTGTTTTAGTGTTAGTGATGAATACATTAGAATGAATAACCATCCTAGTACGAGTGCGACGGACCATTTATATGCCCGAGTGAATAAAGTGAAATTCCCAAATTCATTCAGTTTTAGCGTAGTGGAATAGAGACTGTAATAAATTGAATATTTAAGAGTTTTATGTTACTATCATCTTGTTTATTGCACCATATTATTGTTTTATCATCTTGTATCACCATGCACCCTCATCATCCAGTCCCCCGGGAATATGTACAAAGTACAGTTTATTGATGTCAATCGCGCGCGCAGTCAGCAGTTCCACGCTGACCCAAATATTTAGTTATAATATTAAAATTATTATAAAGTTAGTTAACGATCGGTCACCAACCAAGCCGCGTTTACTCATACCATTAACCATTACCATTTTAACAACCAATATACCATATTTCTACCATACGAGTTTTTACTATTTATTTGTTGGATTTACGCCCAACACCATAGGTAGGATCTTCTGGGGCTCAATTCTGCGAATATATGTGTCAATTGAATATCAATTAAATCTCAGTTGCAGTTTTAACCTTAGCGGGAATTCTGCTACTAACATAAGAACAATCGTTTTCCAATGACATTCCATCGGCCTGCCATGACTCTAGAATATAGTCTGCTCTGCAATCATATTGCAATCGTAAATCATTTGCGGGCAATATGATTTATTATGGAATCACATAAAAGGATAAAAACGTTTAGGTATTTAAAACAAAGAATTGGGGAATGCCACATATACTTCAATCATAATTGAGTCCTGATTGAATCTTAGTTGAATATAAATCCTATATCGCTTAAGTAAGATTAGCAGAATCAAGTCCCAGGTCGGAAGTGCTCTACAAACTCTATACATATCAAGTACCTATAGGTTCAATCGTATATAAAGTATCTTTTCATCCCACCATCTCGGAAAGAGTAGTTTTACCCTTTAATATAAAAAAAATTGCGCAAAAGCCGTTTTTATCCTCTAGAGCGGCAAAATGATTTGAATTTAGAATATCGTGTGCAATACTCAATTTGTGACAATCTTGATAAGACTTTTCAAACAAATACATCATCATCCTCCGAGCCTTTTTCCCAACTATGTTGGGGTCGGCTTTCAGTCTAACCGGATTCAGCTGAGTACCAGTGCTTTACAAGAAGCGACTGCCTATCTGACCTCCTCAACCCAGTTACCCGGGCAACCCAATACCCCTTGGTTAGACTGGTGTCAGACTTACAAACAAATACATATTAAACAAATAAAATAATGCTTAAAATAATTATTCAATTAATTAAGTAATTTTTATTATTGTTTTTACATAGATTTTTAACCTCGTTTCATTTTCAACCGACTTCAAAAAAAGGAGGAGGTTCTCAATTCGGCTGTATTTTTTTTTTTATGTTTGTTACTCGATTTCTCAAAGACGCCTGGACCGATTTCAAAAATTCTTTTTTTATTTGAAAGAGTATGCTTGTCATTTGGTCCCATCGTCATCAGATCAGGATCTGATGGTGGAAACCCTGAGAAATCGAGGGCATATCTTGAAAATTGTAGGCGAGCATGGGGTAAAAACTTTATATTTATGTGTATATCTGATGAGACTACAATATTATGGAGGTATAGGGCAGATCTGATGATGGAGACGACAGAGGATTGAGGGAACTCCTAAACGGCACATCTTAACTACCTCGTGTTTGGGCTTATATTATTTGTATTGACGATACCTTTGCAACAGTGAAGGTTTGGAGCTGACCTGATGATGGAGACCAGAGAAGGTCAAGGGAACTCGACAACTGCATTTGTAAACTACCTCGTGTTTGGGCTTATATTATTTGTATTGACAAGACCTTTGCAACAGTGAAGGTTTGGAGCTGACCTGATGATGGCGACCAGAGAGGGTCGAGGGAACTCGACAACTGAATATGTAAACTACCTCGTGTTTGGGCTTATATTATTTGTATTGACAAGACCTTTGCAACAGTGAAGGTTTGGAGCTGACCTGATGATGGAGACCAGAGAAGGTCGAGGGAACTCGACAGCTGAATATGTAGAATACCTCGTATTTGGGCTTATATTCTTTGTATTGATGAGAACTTTCCACTTATACGGATACTGACAATTATTCGTATCACTGAAAAGCTGTTAATAAAAAACTTTTTTACAAAAAAATTAAACCAACTTCCAAAAACACTAAAAAGCAAAAAAAAAAATTTTAGGTGCATCGGCCTAGAAGTCGGTGGCAAAATTAACTTAATAACATCCATTTGACACCGACTTCTAGGCCGATGCACCTAAAATTTGTTTTTTTTTTTGCTTTTTAGTGTTTTTTAAACTGAGTTTTCAAATAAATGAACTTTAATAGGTACTTCTTTTTAATTTGATACCTACTCATATGTGCGCGCCATTTTGTTTTTTTGCATTTAGTCATTTCCTCGATGAAATGGGATGAAATTATTATTTTTTATTGTTTTGAGGTCGATTTTAAACCTCATTACATTTTTAAACTGAGTTTTTGCATAAATAAATTTTAATAGGTACATCTTTTATGCCGTGGATCGCCGGCTTAGAATTGCGTTCCCCCAAATCATCCCGTGGGTGTCGTAAGAGGCGACTAAGGGACAAACCGGAGGTCGGGCAGCAGCGCCCTCCGTGTACTGTACATCCTCACTGCCATCGCCAACCCGCCTGCCAAGCGTGGCGATTAACGGCAAATACCCTCCTTATGATAGACACAGAAACCAGGCCCCCAGTCCCCGGCAGCTCCGCTATCCCTGGCGCGGGTAGCGGTCAAGGTAACGGCGGAGCAGGGGGTGCTAAGAATCTCCGGAAGAGATCCGGCTACCCACCCCCACGACGACTGGCCCTGGTAACACACAACATACGCACATTGAGGACTGACGAAAGGATCTGCGAGCTGGAAGAGGAGTTGAGCAAGTTACATTGGGACATTATAGGGTTATGCGAAGTCCGTAGAGAGGGAGAGGACACTGTAACTCTGCAGTCTGGTAACTTGCTCTACTACCGGGAGGGCGACCAACAGTCCCAAGGTGGTGTCGGGTTTCTCGTTCACAAGTCCCTCGTGAACAACATAACAACCATCGACAGTGTGTCGAACAGGGTGGTATACCTAATACTCAGAATATCTGAAAGATATTCGCTGAAGGTCATTCAGGTATACGCACCGACCTCGTCACACTCCGATGATGAGGTGGAGACTATGTATGAGGACGTAAGTAGAGCCATACATAGTTCCAAAACCCACTTCACTGTTGTTATGGGGGACTTTAATGCTAAGTTGGGAAAGAAAAGCGGTGATGAGTTGAGAGTGGGGCAATTTGGGTATGGGCAACGGAACCCTAGGGGACAGAGACTGGCCGACTTTCTGGAGAAAGAGGGACTCTTCATGATGAACTCGTTCTTCCAGAAGCCGCCTCACAGGAAATGGACCTGGTTAAGTCCCGATGGTTTCACGAGAAACGAGATAGACTTCTTCATGACCGACAAGAAACGGGTATTCAGCGACGTCTCTGTGATCAATAGGGTAAAAACCGGTAGCGATCACCGAATCGTAAGAGCCTCGCTGAATATTAATGTTAAACTTGAAAGGTCCAGTTTGATGAAGTCTACGCTCCGACCTACTCGGTCCCATATTCAAAACCCAGAAAGCTTTCAACTCGAGCTCTCTAATCGCTTTGCTTGCCTTGAGAACCTAGCATCAGTGGACGAGATCAACAACGGGCTAGTGGAAACTGTCCGCACGGTAGGGTCTAAGTTTTTTAGACCCTGCCGTAAAGATAGACCTCATAAACTGACCAACCAAACCTTAAACCTCATGGCTGAACGACGCTTGCTACAATTGCAGTCTTCCAGCGACGCGAAGTCATATAAGCAGCTCAATAGACGAATATCTAAGTCCTTGCGACACGATCTGCGTCTCTTTAATACGAATCGTGTTGAAGAGACCATACAGCGAAACCAAGGCTCCAAAGTGTTCGCAAAGGACAAGTCTATTGGGCAAAGCCAGATGACTAAGCTGAAACGGGAAGATGGCAGCATAGCGTCGACCAAGGCAGAAGTTTTAGGCGAGATCGAGAGGTTCTATGGACATTGGACAGTTATACACTTCGGTCGCAAAGCCCGTTGACAACTTGGCAGGAGATCCAAGAGCCAAGCTGTCCCGACATTATACCGAAGATATCCCGGACATCAGTCTGTACGAGATTAGGATGGCCCTGAAACAGCTTAAGAACAACAAGGCGCCAGGTGAGGACGGAATCACTTCAGAGCTTCTGAGAGCGGGTGGAACACCGGTACTTAAAGTCCTCCAGAAGCTCTTTAATTCCGTCCTGTCCGAGGGCAAAACGCCTGAAGCATGGAGCAGGGGTGGGGTGGTGTTGTTCTTCAAAAAAGGTGATAACAGCCTATTGAAGAACTACAGACCCATAACACTTCTAAGCCATGTTTATAAGCTGTTTTCAAGGGTTATCACGAACCGTCTCGAACACAGGCTTGATGACTTCCAGCCTCCCGAACAAGCCGGTTTCCGAAGAGGCTTTAGTACCATAGACCACATCCATACGCTGCGGTAAGTTATATAGAAGACCGAGGAGTATAACTTGCCATTATGCTTAGCGTTTGTGGACTATGAGAAAGCCTTCGATTCGGTGGAAACATGGGCGGTACTTGAGTCACTCCAACGATGCCATATTGACTATCGGTACATCGAAGTGTTGAAGTGTTTGTATAATAACGCCACCATGTCAGTCCGAGTACAGGAGCATAGCACGAAGCCGATTCCATTGAGAAGAGGCGTAAGACGTAAGAGGGGACGTTATCTCCCCGAAACTGTTTACAGCCGCAATGGAAGACGCCTTCAAGCTCCTGGAATGGAAAGGACTTGGCATCAACATCAACGGCGAATACATCACTCACCTTCGGTTTGCCGATGACATCGTAGTCATGGCAAAGTCGATGGAGGAACTCAGTATGATGCTCGATGGCCTCGACCGAGTTTCACAACGGGTGGGCCTGAAAATGAACATGGACAAGACGAAAATTATGTCAAATGTCCATGTTCAGCCCACCCCAGTCTCTGTTGGAAGCTCGGTACTCGAATCTCTCTCGTCATCAAAATTAAACACTGTGTACAAGTTCTCGGCAATACCTACCTACGAATATACCTTACTTACTATAGGTAGCTGCTACCACTAACCCATCTTGAAGAGTTCTCCACAGTATTCATAAAATAAGCCCTAACACTATACCAACTCCACACTTGAACAGCTACTTAACAATATAGTATCAATATACGTGTATGTAAGCGTAATCAAGATGATTACACTAAAATAATGATTGAATTGGTTGTTATAATTGTATTTTCGGGTAGTCAGAAGCCAGTAAGTCTGATAATAGTCTTACTTACCAAGGGGTACCTACTGGGATGCCCGGATAACTGGGTTGAGGAGGTCAGATCGGTAATCGCTCCTTGTTAAACACAGGGGCCCGATTCTCCTAATTTTACTTAAGCGACATACGATTCACGTTCGACTCGATTCGACTGAGATCCAATCCCGACTCGATTACGATTGAAGCGTATGTGGCATTCCGCTATTTTTTCTTTGAAATAAACGTTTTTATCCTTTTCTATCATTCAATAATGAATCATTTTGTCTGCAAATGATTTACGATTGCAAAATGATTATACAGCAAACTACCGTATAGACCAAAATCACCAAAATAGCAGACCAATCGCACACCAATCAGATGTCAATCGAATACGATTGGTCTTTTATTAGTAGCAGAATGCCCGATATGGTTCTACTATTGCGATCATATTGCGATTCGATTTCTATTAGATTTTGACATTATTAACTTAGGAGAATCGGGCCCCAGGGCTGGAGTTTAGCTGTATCCGGTTAGACTGGATACCAACCCCAACATAGTTGGGAAAAGGCTAGGGAGATGATGATTGTCTTAACATTGATTTTAAACGGAGTTCTTAGGTACATAAAGTAATTAAGATTGTTTTTCTTTAGTTAAGTGCCTGTTCAAATAGATGTAGCCGCTGTAGGTAGATATAGCGTTGAGGAGTTCCCTCGTATCTGTCTTTTCCAAAATCCTCACAGCATGAGGTGAGCTCACGCCACGTTGCCGTGGCGTTCTGGTTGCTGCGGGCGGCGTGTTCGCAGTGAGTCCGCGACGTGCCGCTCCGCCGTACAGCCGCTCGCCCTTAAGACGTTCCACTTATAGTCCAAGCGGGGTTACTGTTTGCGTAATATCCAAAACAAGCACAATGCATACAAGAAAATTTATTGAGATCTCACAAAAATATTTTTGTTCGTATTATGAAGTAGACTTATGAAGTTTTAACTACAATCGCGTATAATACCTACATTGTACCTACATAAGTATGTGCCTACCGTAGATACAGTAATGACTACGACCGCTGCGCAGTGCGCCCAGTATTACGAATGCTGTGAGTGTGTGCGTATGTTTATTCTTCATTAACTCAGCACTCGAATAATACTATCTAAAGTTATCCTCGTATATAGATAGTTGCTTATTGCGAAAGTTGATTTGACGTGGAGAGCTGAACGGACGCGTATGCGTCTTCATACAACATTGTTCCTATGAAAATTAGCAGAATGTATGCGTAGGTACTCATTACGGGTAGTCAGAAAACTGCCAGTGCAGTTTCCCGGGTAACGGAGTTATGGATGACAGATAGGCAATCATCAGTGCATGCGCAATGAACGCATGTTTTGGTCGCTTCAGTTACTTGTAGGTACATATAATATCGCAGTAAGATAAGAGCTGAAATAGCTTTATACCATCTGTATAGTTATCGGCACGGATATTGAGCCCTGACCTTCACCTGCGCAGAAGCGATTTATTGGTTTATTGCCTTGTGCCTATGTGTACAGTGCGCAAAGCGATCCCCACTCTTCCGCCGAGAGCCCAATATCCGTGCCGATAACTGAGTCCAATATCCGTGCCGATAACTATAAGGATAAATATTCAATTGGTTCATGTTCCACTGATATACCTTAGTTAGAGCAATAACAATTACAATTACGGTATATACCTAGATAAAGGTATATACGAGAATGATGGGTTTATTGGTCGTCGACAACAAGGACAGGCCAGAGTCGGGCAGTACTAGTTTATTGCATAAGTGTGGTGTGGGGGCGGCGGTCAGACGGCGGCCAGCAGCGCGTGCAGGCGGCGCGGGTCGAGCCCGGCGGCCGCGGCGCGGGCCAGCGCGTGGGCCTGCGCCGGCCAGCGGTGTGCCAGCAGCGCCAGCAGCGCCGTCAGCGCGCACAGCGCCGCCGCCAGCGGCAGCAGCGCCGGCGCCCGGCGCCGCGGGAACACCGACAGCGCGTGGTGCGCCGGCAGCAGCTCGCGGTCGGCGCAGGCGGGCGCGGCGCCGCGGCGCGAGGCGCCCGCCCACGCCGCCGCCAGCACGCGCAGGGCCCCGGGGCAGGCCCGCCAGTGCCGCAGGTGGAAGAAGGCGTAGGCCAGCGCCTCGCTGTCGCCGCGCCGCAGCACGTGCTCGGGCGGCAGGGTGAGCGGGCGCAGCTCCAGCAGGTACTCGGGCACGTGCGGGTTGAACTCGATGGCCCGGCGGGCGGCGTCGAGCGCGGCGAGCTCGTGCTGGCGCGGGGCGGCGGCGGCGGCGCGGGCGCGGAGCAGCGCGGCGGAGTAGCACACGCAGGCGGAGCGCGGCAGTCCCACGTCGTCGTACCGCGCCAGCACCGCCTGCACCGGCCGCTCGTTAGCGGAACGATCGACTATTCGCAAACATCATCAATAAACAGCTGCAAGTGCCGTTCTCGACAGGTATTCTGTCCGGATATTAGGAACTGTAGTAATTTTTAAGTCACTGTTTATTGGTACAGTTTGTATATGTCACCGTAAGATTACAAACATCGTTAGATTACAATCTGTCTCGAGAGATTGTAAACTGTCGAATTATTGTGAACCGTAACATCTGATTGCAATTTAACGTATTATTTTTCGCTATATTATAATCTATCAATGTAAAGCGGTCAAATTGTCAACTGGCGTAGAACGGAATGCATCTTGCGCGCTGATTGGTAGAACGTAATGTGCCCCCGCCGCTCCGGCATTCGCCATTTTGTTTGTTTATTTCGTTTGTTGTCGATTGTGTAAACAACTGTGTTTTCGTGATTATAAATTGATTTCCTGTTGAAAATAACTTATATCTTTAGAATTAGTTATATAAAAGTGTTGAGGATGTAAAATTTATCTGTGATTAACCAAAGAAAAGCAGTTTGAACGATAAACCAACAAATTAGTGTTAGTTTCCGAACATAACCTAAATTACATTAATTTCTCGTGTTTTCATATTTGTATATGCGTGGAAACTTACGTGTTCTCATTAAATAATATTAGCCATGTCGGATATTGAGCCTGGTCAACAAAATAACTCAGAAAAAAATTATATTGTTAATCCGAACGAATTTACCATAGAGCTACAAAAATATTACAGTGGGCATAATGAAAATAGTAAAATAGTAAAATTATATTTTTCATTTTCATTTGAATTGCAGGATAAAATGATTGTTTATTATTTTAAAGTTTTTTTTTATAATTGTCCAATTTAAATTGTTTGAGGACAAAATTAAGTACCTACCCTTTTTTATATAAGAGGCTTTTATTTTTTTTAATATTTGTTTGTGTTGAAGACAAACTACCTAATTGTTTTGTTTTTTTTTTTATAAAAGTTTCTTATAATTTTCCAATTTCAATTTGTGTTTGAAGAATAAATATTTCGTTACAATTTGTTCCCTCCATATGTCAGGAATATGAATTACATACTCGTACTAAATAATAAATACTTGAAGAATTTTTGAAGAGCATTTATTTTATTTAACTGACACCTCTATTTCATTCCTAACTCTACGGGAACTCCATGGGAACAGAACGGCTGGTCGTGATTGGTCGATCTTACAAAAAGACTGACCAATCAGGGAGAGCTTTCGGACAGTTGACAATTTGACAATTTCTCATCGATAGATTATAATATAGCGAAAAATAATGCGTTAAATTGCAATCAGATGTTACGGTTCACAATAATTCGACAGTTTATAATCTCTCGAGATAGATTGTAATCTAACGATGTTTGTAATCTTACGGTGACATATATAAAACTTATCTATACTAATATTATAAAGCTGAAGAGTTTGTTTGTTTGAACGCGCTAATCTCAGGAACTACTGGTCCGATTTGAAAAATTCTTTCAGTGTTAGATAGCCCATTTATCGAGGAAGGCTATAGGCTACTTTTTATCCCGGTACGGGAAGTAGTTCCCACGGGATGCGGGTGAAACCGCTGGCAGAAGCTAGTTAACTATAAGTTGACAAAGTTTGCGCACTGGATAAAATTCATTCCTGTATATAGCAATCAATTTTAATGATGAAGGATTGTACCTCGGTAGATGGTTAAATTAGTTACCATGGACACCATCACATAGTTATTTCCATAAAAACACGATAAAATAGAAACAAAGTTGGCATGGCAATCAGTATAGCGACCTGCACGTCGGCGTATGCCTTCTGCTCGAGCAGCACCTCGATGAGGTTCTCGTGCAGCGCCAGCGCGTGCAGCGCGGGCGGCGCGTCGCGCGCGAGCTCGCGGAACAGCCGCGCGGCGTCGCGGAGCCGGCCGAGGCGGCGGGCGCACATCGCCGCCCGGCGCTTGACGTGCGCCAGCACCGCCGCGTCGCGCCGCGCCTCGTGCGCCGCGCCGCCCGCCGCCGACGCGCGCTGCGCGGCCTCGGCGGCGCGCCAGGCGCGGCGCAGCACGCGCTCGGCCTCGTGCACGGTGGGCGCGTCCTCCTCGGCCAGCAGCAGCAGCGCGGCGGCGCAGTCGGCCCGCAACGCTAGCGCAGCGCGGGCGGCGGCCACGCGGGCGCCGGGCTCGCGCTCGCGCCACGCGCGCGCCATGGCCTCCTCGGCCGGGCCCTGCGCGACCACACCCCGACATGGTTTATTTTATTTTCCTATGTATCGATAAGACTTTATAATGTTCATTATATAGACATTTTTTTTAAGAATGATCTTTTTTTCAACCAGAAGAACCACTGATGGCAGTATCTTGTTTCTAATAATATACCTAAAAACACTAAACCTAATACTTCATGTCAGTATTGTCACTCCATTAAGTAAAGCAAAAGCTTTTTGAATACTTAATACTCGATCTTTGCAATAAACATTGGCTAATACAGATAATCAAATATCATCATCTCCCGAGCCTTTTCCCAACTATGTTGAGGTTGGTTTCCGAACTACGTTGGAGTCTAAGTGTTAAATATAAAATTATACATATATTAAGTCAGTGGGTCATCTTAACAGCGGATATTGGACTAGCTTTGGTGCAAAGCCAGTCACTACCTCTTCCAGAGTTCCAGAATTCAGCTCAGAAACTTGAAATCTCCTGACTCCCTGAATGCAATTCTCATAAAAAAAATTATAGTACCGAATAGTGCAAGCATGTTTTTGGTCTTAACTTTTTTTCATACATATTTACACCAAAACAGAAACCACCTAAATGAAGAACAGGTCTGCTAGTACATTTGAAGTCTGTAGGTATAACAAATAAAAAAGTACTAAAATACACTCTTTTTCCTCTCAGATCAGAATCAGATGTGACAACCATAGAGGTTCGTGTAACGCACCTCGGCGCCCCGGCTACATACCTCAGCGCCGCAGCCGAACCAGGCCTGGTGCTCCTGCGCCGACAGGTTCATGTCGTAGTAGGTGAGCGGCGCGCGGCGGGCCGCCGACCACAGGCGCCCGTACTCCGCGCCGCGCAGCAGCGACAGCGGGTTGCGCCACACCTTGCAGTCGGCCGCGTCCGCGTCGCCGCCGCCGCCGCCGCCGCCCAGCCACGGGCCCAGGTGCGTCAGCGACACCTGCTCGATGAACGACGTGCCGTATTTGCGGAAGTACCACCACTCGAAGATCAGGATCAGCCCAGAGATCAGCGACGACGTGCCCGTCAGGGCAACGTAGAACTTAGGCGTCAAGGCGCCTAGGAAAGCCGACGAGTCCCACATCGTGGACGCCGTGCTTGCCGGCGGTAGCGCCACCCTCGTCGGCCCCGATCCACTCTCGTAAGTTCTATAGATGTACGTATTTATGTGCGGAATAATAGTATTTAGTTACACATCACAAGCATCACAGTGTAAATCTTAACAAGCGAAAAAAATATCCTTAATAGTAGAGATCAGTGATACAAATTCGATAACGTAAGTAGCTAATTTGTTTTGGTGCAATTGTAAATATAAATAAATCAAATAATCGCTTGTGTATTCAAGTGACTTCTGTCTGTCAAAGTGTCAATGTCCGTCTGTCATTTTCTGTCTGACAGTGGCGTGCGTTCCGAAATATTATCTGTGTATTCTTTTTTTTTTAACTGCCTTATGCTCATGTATGCTCCTGAGACGTCACGGTCATCATGGATCCGACGCCATCACAGACACAGAGTACTTTTTATATGACGCCATTATTGTATTACTGCGGTGATGAGACCAGTAAGTATGACGGACGTAGAGTGACTTATTTGTCCACAATTGAGGGCTATCTATCGCGTATGAAATCGCCACTAGAGGCGCTTTTGTAGCGAGAGGTCTTCGAAACGTTAAATGTCACTGTTTGATTACGCGCTTAAGCGCGCGGGTTTTTTTTTAATCAAAGCTCAAGGGCAACCCAATACCCCTTGGTAAAACCATCGAGATAGGAATTATATGGAGACGCCGTGTTGTTATAGACGTATCTATACTATAGTTATATAAATATGGGCGAAATATAAAACAGACTATGCAACATAGTTCTGTCTCACTCTTTCTAAGCAGATAAGTGTATTTGAAAACAGGGACAACAATATTTTAGTGGTTGCGTAAAATGGTAACATTTACTTTTGATATCCTCCTGTTTGTAGGTGCGTGACTGCGTGCCATGTCCGCCATTTTAAGCGCCACATTTTCAGGTAGTTGTGATGTCAAATCGGTGTTCTCAGTGATTTATTATTAAGTTTTTATAGAAAACCGCTTGATTTTACCTTTAACGAATATGCCTATGTGTTGTATTGTGAAGTGTGGTGCTAGGAAGCACCAAAATAAAGCTGGATTGTCTTTACACAGGTTAGGAATCTATTTTTGCTAGAAACTACATAAAATAATTCACATTGGATAAAAAATATGTTACGGGAACATGAATTGATGGTGAAAGTACTTATATTTTGGTTTATTTCTGTATAAAAAGCTATATTTAGAAATAAATGTTGTTTACAATAACATGTCATATTGGCATAGTGCTGTACAGTTGTCATAATAGTATTGATATAATATCCACTTAATAAGTCTGCTTTTACAAATTTTAACAACAGAAGTTACTGTCCCTAAGACACTGAGCCCTCAGAGTTGTGTATTATTTTGAATAAAACATCTTTATTTTGTTCTTTAGTTAAATACTAGCTTTTCCTCGCGGTTTTATATCCGTTCCGATTTTCCGAATATATGTGTATATTTTGAAAAAAATGCACCGAACACCAGTGCGAGAGAAGGAAAACTCGAAAAAAACCCTCTATCAACCCGTCTGGCCAGCGTGATAGCAGTAGGCTAAATACCTCCAAGTGGAGAGGCCTATGTCCAGCAGTGGACTGCGATAGGCTGATGATGATGATGATGATGTGTATATTTTTAGGGAATAGTTTAAGTGTTTTATATATATATCCTTGATTTTACAGATAAAAAGCTTTAAAATGCAGTTAAAAACATTTTGATTAAAAAGGCGTATTATAAAATTCAGGATTTTATTGACATATTTCATTGAAAGTAATATGTTTTTTCTTTTTATCTTCACATGATGCTTCTACGGCGACCACGGAGCTCGGGAGTGCCTCCGCACAGAGTGCACAGACGAGCAAATCGGAGCGCAAGTTGCAATATTTGCTTCAGAACTTAGTTACCGAATATTATTTCTCGAATTGTATAAATATTTTTTTCTTTGCACTAAAATTGTTTTGTACAATCGATTTATACATAATTAACTCCATTTGCAGTATATAACTTTCTCATGAATATCTTGAATACGATTGTAAATAATTGTTTTTTTTTTAAGAGAGTATCTATGGCGCTTCTTGCGGATTCTTCTTCATAAGACCGAATCTTTGGCACCCTGCAACTAGTCTGACGTTTCGAAAGAACTTTCATAGGGCTATTTGATATAATAAACAATTACTTTGACTTTGTGATTTAAAAAAAAAAGGTCAAATCACCCTACTGAAATGACTCCTCCCGTTTAGTTGATTTTATGTTATTGGTATCAGTGAAGTTAATGTGATATTAGTTCTATGACGAACAAATTAATTGTACTTGGTTATTGTGCGGGACGGACGTAGCTCAGAAGCAGGAACTATGGGTGGCTTCGAGACGTTAACGCCCCGTCGGTCGCTGGTTCGTGGACGTCTGGGCGAGTGGACTGTAGTTTCGATGTGGCGAGAAACAGGAATATGAGAAACAGGAATATAAGAAACAAGAATACGTTTAGACTGGTTTTAGTACTCTCTGCTACTGTGGGTTCAGGAATGCCGGCGAAATAATAAGTCTTCATATATTTTTCAGGAGTCTTGAAGGGACGAGCTTCGACGCACTACTGTTTACTATTTCACTATTTACTTTTTCACTATTTACTATTTTGCACTATTAAAATTCTATACCGATGACTAACGATTGTACGGTGGAGCTTGCGCACCGAATGTGCTCGAAACTTTACCGTAACGAGCGCCTCGACTCCTCGTCCCTCCCACCAACCTCAGTTTATTTGACTTTTCAATTTTACAGCAACATTACAAATACATTACGGTACATGAGAGCATCGTGGGACACATAGCGCCAGACCCCCCATGAAGTGCGCCACCGAACTATGCTATACACACCCTGAATATCTTCAGTAGCCTTATTCGCTAACTCCACTGACAGCTCGCAGATATCATCATTTGGTAAAGTGTACATCAGTAAATTGTCAAACAGCTATTTTCTTATTCGCTAACGCCAGTGACCATCTGAGATGACGTCATGAGCATCGACACAGGCTGATATCCACCATGACTCATTTTGACAGCTGTTTCTGTATCGATAAACGTTAGATTGCGATTCCGTAAGCTCAGTGGACATCAAATTGATGGCCACTGTAATTTTTTGAAATACACTACAAATAGCAGTGTTTTATGCCTCATCACTGGGATGTCTATACTATATAGTAGCATCAGACATATAAGATTTCTCTAATTTTGCGAATCCAATAGAAATACAAATCCTGAGTCGTTTCCTTTATTTTTTGATAGTGTTATTTTTAATTGTATTATTTTAATTTGTTTTATCTTTTTTTGTGTGGAATAAAAATGTCGCGTGTATTTTTGCTGGCATTTGTGGAATAAGAGACAAAACGAAGTTTATCCAGAATCCAGAAACGTCGTCTGCGGGATTGCAATAATTCTCTGGATTTACGGGAGAAGGAATTCATGGCAAATTTTCGTATCAACAAATAAGGGTTTCAGCAAGTTTCGGCAGAGTTACGTCCGTTTCTGCAACATGCTTAACAAAACACTGCTGTTGCAATTGAGCTAAAAGTAAGAATGTATAACGTTAAAAGTAAAATAAATACCAATATTACATAAATTAATGTTACTCATAAACACTCTGAAATGATGATGACTAATAATAATATGATGATAAAGTTTGTAACATCAAATTTTATTATGTATAGATATTGGCAGTCTTAAACTTTTATGCAAACGGATCATACCAAAGGAACTCCTCATTAATTTGCAACATGTCTCAACTTTTATTTAGTGAGTGCCTACATGAGGTAACCGATGCTCTCAGTGTATGGGACGAGCTACTTAAGTACATAAAGTTTCCTTCCTCTCAAAATCCATCATGAAAGTGTATGTTAGCATTTTAAACCTAAATAATAATAAAATAGTATACCAATTCTTATTTTGCATGCAAAACGTAGGAATCTACGTATCAAAATATTATTTACGTTGTTAAATTTACAATAACTACAATACTCACAATATTCTCAGTTAAAATATTGTTCATCCACACGGAACTTTAGACACCAAGTTCACACACAATAGAAAGCAAATACTGAATTTTACCGCCACAGATTATTTTTAAATGTATAATACGCTGAAAATAAAGCGTTCTCTCAAACGTAGTAATGTAATGCTAATAGGGTATTTCCTACTTAGCAGTATAATAGTCGATAAAAAAATAGAGTTGTCAAGTTGTCATCGTAGTTTTGGCGTCAGCAACCGTGTAACGATATCCACCGATGTCCACTTCATGCGATACAGAATACCAATGTTTTGAACTTATCGGTTGACATCAAAGTTCCGATGAAAACTGAGGCCAGTTGACATCTGAAAATCGGAAAGTTAGCGAATAAGCCAGCAGGGCTGAAACACTATAACCGAATAAACTATGAAAACTATGTGAAATCAGCCCTTGTATGAAGATTATCTCGAAATATAAAACAAACTATGGGAGTTATCTCGATACGGAAGGCAGTGTGTGTTAGGGCATTTCATGGGCTATCTGGCGATAGTAATCCTATCAATGTGACCTAAGCCCTAGTATTGACAATTTGCATGTGAAATGAAAGACAAAACACAGACATTATTTATTGTTCTATAACTTAAACTATTAACAATATTCCTTTAGAGTAAGTTATTTTCTATATACTGATACCTAGGCTTTCAGTTAAATACTATGTCACTAATGAAAGTCTAGGATTTTTACTATCGAGAAATGTTTACATAGGCAAATCAGGCCTTAAACGGCAGAACTATATGTTTATTATACACTACTATGTAGGTCTTAGGCTACCACTATAAAACTATTACAATTTGCTATTAAAAAACACTATAATTTACAGATTAAACACTATCAAAATCTGAATACAATTCTATAATTATTTAGAAGGAGGGTGCTCGTGAAAACATACATCGGCGCGGCTCACGGCACTTTTTTGCTCATTACCCGCATCACAAATTGTTAGAGTATAAATAGTAACGCGCATACACGAACACTTATTAAATTCTAGGGATCCACAGGGAAAAGTCCGGTTAAGCAGTACACGGCCTCCTAGGCTGAACTGCGAGATGCCATACCAAAAAAAAAAAATAAAAAAAATAAAAAATAAAAAATTCGAACACTTAGGCATTATGATTTTGCACTCGCGGCGCACGGATGCGTCTGTCGCGAACAGTTATTTTTATGCACCCATTAAGACTCGTTCGTACTCCTAACTAGAATACAATATCGATACTTGTCGAATCAACCCTAGCAATGGCAGCCATTTTAAGCGCCACTGTAGATTGTAGGTATGCACGTTTTTGTCGTAGGTATTTCCAGTCCATATAGTTATAAGTCAATGGTATAAAGCCGGGGCTGCGGGTTGTTCGAAAGAGATACCGACCGAGGCCCTGGTACATAAAAGGCCTATGACGGAACACGACGGTTTTTAGTCAGTAAGAGTCTGACACTCCCTCACCGCTGCTAACCCAGCGGGAGGGGTCATTTGATGATTTTTGAAGTCGGAAAAAAAAAATGGGTAAAACTGGTTTTCAGAATTTCTGACTACTCGTGACGACTGCCAAAGATATTCAAATGGAAGTTGGTACACATAGCAGTAGAACAAAATTACAGAATAGTATTAGTCATTTTGGCACTTCCTATTATTATTAATTTTAGATATTTTTTCTTATGCTTAGGTGTTGAGTCACATACTCAATACCATCGCGCCGGGTGGAGCCACCGGCGACTGCACGAGCGACGAGCGCCGGCTGCCCCGCGCGCCCTTCACATCAGTCAGCTGTTGCACCGCTTCGAGCACGGCTGCGCTTACGCACTTCTTATTTTCTGTCGCGTTAATATTGTAACATATTGTAACAGTCCTCTATTTTATTATACCATTTTATACAGTCCACCAAGTTTAATTTATCATCCGAATCATCATCTAATACAACACATCACTGAGCTATCGTCGCGACCATTGGTCCTTCTCCCGTGAAGTTGAAACCAAAACGGAATTTTCCAAATTCAAAAAGCCAACGGTTCATCGGTTGGAGAACAAAGAACTTCGTCTTCGCCTTCAAGCTTCGCAGAAGATCATCATTTTTGCGTGTCATCGTCTGCATTTGGGTCTTCGTGAACGTCGATACGGCTACGGCAGCCGTCTTTATCAAGTTCCACCAACGGGCGGCGCAAAAGGAGGTCGTCGAGCAACAGAAGGTCTTCATACATCGTGCCAGCATCGCATAATTAATCGTGTCTGGTGCTACATATTCGTTCGCATTTGGTACATTGAGATTACCGGCACGGTTTCATTTAAACCGTCTTAGCCGACGTCAAGTCAACGGACGAACAATAATTGGGACTGCATCAACTCAGCGTTTGCAAATTACTTCACAAGATTGTCGTCGTGCATCGAGAAACGTGAAGAATCTCCTCGTCACAATCAACATAAGTGGTTTGCGTCAACAAAACCGTGAGATCGTTCCAATTATTCCTTATTCACATTTTCATATTAATTATCATCATAGTAATCATATTTCCTTAATTTCATTCCCATATTGCTTTAATTTCATCGCATTAGAATTAGTGCAAATCATCATTCGAAACATTAATAATTTTTTTTTTCTTCCACCCTCATTGAATTTAGACTGTTACATCTTGCGTCATCATTCCATATCTCATTAGTGCTTAGTTTTAATCACCTTTAGTGCTCATTGTATTCATTTACATTTATCATTTATGCAACTTAAATTATTTTTACTGTGTTTAACATGTCAATTTGTGTTTAGAGTGACAAAGCAATTTAATGCACATTTAAGCTCCTTGGAAAATTTTCATAGCAAAACACGCCTCTGCAATTTTGTCAAATAATTATTTCCGCAACATATTGCTATACTTTTTTTTGCTAGGGTTTTGCATTAAGCAACATATTGCCTTTACTTTTTTAATAGGCTCTTTGCGACAGTTAAGCGCCTGGACATATTTTAATAGCAAATCTCGCTTTGAATCTTTGTTTAAAATTTTCATCAGGCATTTAAATAGAAGTTAGATTACTGTTGCAGCTTTATTAAATAGTAACTAAATATGTCTGACATTAAAACGCTTATTAAAAAGCGAGCTGCGCTTAAGGCTAAGCTTACGCAATTCACAAATTATTTAAATGTAGTCAAGTCTTGCGAAAAGTTAAGTGAGACTCAGCTCATTGAACTTGAACAACGTTTAATTGCGTTCGAAAATTCATATGAGAAATATGACACGTTACAGATCAGCCTGGAAGAAGCAGTGGAGGAACCCAGTGAGCAATATGCGGAACGCGAGGAATTCGAGAACTTGTACTACGCGCTGCTTGCTTCTGCGCGTCAGCTGGTCGGCAACGCTCGCCGGGAGTTGTCGGCGGATTCCGCGTCTGAGGTTGTATCTGGTACTTCTCACACACACAAACACACATCAGTTCGTCTACCCAAAATTGATTTACCTAAGTTTTCTGGCAGCTATCATGACTGGCTAGAATTTAGGGACACATTTATTTCCATCATACATAATAATGAGAGCATAGACAACATTAATAAACTGCATTATCTTCGTGCTTCTTTAAAAGGCAGTGCCTCTCTCATTATTGATAATTTAGACTTTAGGTCAGATAATTATGACGCCGCTTGGAAGTTGCTCTGCTCAAGGTATGACAATAAGAGACTGCTTGTTAATAATCATGTTCAAGCCATTTTTAATGTAAACAGCATCAGCAGAGAGTCAAGTAAGGCATTACGTCATTTAGTTGATACAGTCAACAAAAATTTAAGAGCCTTGTCCACTCTTGGTCAGCCTGTACAGTATTGGGACACGCTTATTATCTACATCATGACCAGTAGGCTTGATCAGGTGACGAATCGTGAATGGGAAGAGCACAGAAATTCGTTGTCTGACCCTCCAACGTTAGACATTTTCATTAATTTCATCAGTAATAGAGCTGACTTATTGGAGACACTAGAAGAGTCTAGACCTTTAAAATCTAGGTCTGAAGGCACTGCTGACAGTTATCATAGGTCAAAATCTTTTGCATTAACATGCGATTCTTCAAGCTTAAAACTATTATCTTGTCCCATGTGTAAGGAAAAGCACTTCATTTTTCAGTGCGACCAATTTAGAGCTTTACCTGTCCAGGATAGGATCAAGAAAGCTCACGCTTCAAAAGTTTGTCTCAATTGTCTTCGACCAGGTCATCACGCACAAACATGCAAGTTAAGTCATTGTAAATATTGTCCTGAAAAACATAATACTTTGCTGCACACAGATAAAGAATCTCCTCGCACACAAAACATAGTTCTTTCTGCGAATCACTTAAATACTGCAAAGGTTGTATTACTGTCCACAGCGGTCGTGAAGGTGTCCGACGCTGAAGGCAACCTCCATGATGCCAGACTGTTGTTGGACAACGGAAGCACTGCGAACTTCGTAACTGAAGACTTCTGCCGCAAGCTACGTATCCATTCTTATCCCATTACATCTAATGTAAAAGGCATAAATGACCAGTCTTCGACTTGTTCACGTGGCTGTATAATTTTAATTAAGGCAGGCCATAGTGATTTTGAGATAGAGTTAGATTGCTATGTCATATCACAAGTTTCTTCTTCTGTACCTAATACTTTTATTCATACAGGTAACATTTGTTTACCTAGCAATATAGTTCTTGCCGACCCTAACTTTTATACTCCGTCTTCCATCGACATCCTTGTCGGAGCGGAAGTATTTTGGGGTATCATAGGCATGAATCGCATTCCGCTAGGGAAAAACATGCCTACCTTAGTAGACTCGAAATTAGGCTGGATAGTAACAGGCGTTGTACAGCAGCCTAATCATTCATTTCCTCATACTTCTTTTCTTACTCTTACAGACGATTTACGGCTGGGTTTGAATCGGTTTTGGGAGCTGGATTCAGTACATCCACAACACAAACAGACATGCGAGGAGCGATCCTGCGAAGACATTTTCGTAGAGACCACCTATCGCGATGCGGATGGACGGTTTGTTGTCACAATTCCTCTTAAAGAATCGCCTGACGTGTTAGGTGACTCATATTCAATGGCCAAGCGTCGCTTTCTTTCACTTGAACGTCGTTTGGCCAAAGACGCTTACTTAAAACAACTTTATGTCAGCTTCATGACCGAGTATATAGAGTTAGGCCATATGTCTGAATATAACAGTCACCTTAACACTACGTCTTCTTACTCTAATTACTTGCCTCATCATGGAGTATTGAACGAGTCAAAGTCTACAACCAAGCTTAGAGTTGTCTTTGATGCTTCAGCTCGAACTACATCAGGTAAGTCTTTTAATGACATTCAAATGGTTGGTTCTACTCTTCAAGATGACCTTCTATCCATATTGCTGAGGTTTCGCCAACATATGATAGTCGTAAGAGCAGACATCGAGAAGATGTATAGAGTTACTATCGTAAACGACATTCATAAACCTCTACAAAAGATATTATGGAGAGCAGAACCGACACATCCCTTAAAAACCTACACTCTAAATACAGTGACGTATGGCACTGCTTCTGCCCCATTCCTAGCAACTAGATGTCTCATGCAGCTTGCTCGAGAGTGTGATGATCCATCAACGCGCTCTACCATAGAGCATGACTTCTATGTTGACGATTACCTGTCTGGAAACTCATCTATTAAGGAAACGATAGACAAGTGTCGACATGTTATTGAAGTCCTTAAGTCTGGTAAGTATAACTTACGTAAATGGCAATCCAATTCACCTGATGTACTAAAGGCCATCTGTGAGGATAGAGTCGGTTCAGATTTCGTCACTCTTAGTGAAAATGAAACGTCGAAGACTCTAGGTCTACACTGGAGGTGCTCTACGGACACATTTTCTTTTTCTATTAGCGTCACTCCCAGTAATAGTACTACGAAACGTCAGATTTTGTCCACAATTTCCCAAATATTTGACCCGATCGGCTTAGTTGTTCCCTGCATAGTAGAAGCTAAGATTCTAATGCAGAATTTGTGGCTTACAGGTTGCTCTTGGGATGAACCCGTTCCTGAAGAGATTCAGCGTGTTTGGAGTGACTTCCTACACACCCTTCCTCGTCTGAATGAACTGAACATACCTCGCTGGGTCACTTGTGAGTCAGTAGTATCATTACAGTTGCATGTCTTTACTGATGCCTCGGAAAAGGCATACGGCGTGTGTATATATGTACGCAGTGAACTCAATAACGGCAAGGTTCACGTCCATCTTCTCACAGCCAAAAGCAAGGTTGCCCCAGTTAAATCTACGACCATTCCCCGCCTCGAACTCTGTGCAGCATTATTGGGATCACGTCTCTACCTTAAGGTCCGTCAATCACTAACATTGGAGTTTAACGAGGTATACTTCTGGTGCGACTCTACCATTGTGTTAGGCTGGTTGTCTGCATCACCAACACAGCTAAAGACCTTTGTTCGACATAGAGTTACCGAGATACAGGAAGCTACTGCGGGAAGGCCATGGCTCTACGTTCCTTCACTTTCAAACCCCGCAGACCTCGCTTCGCGTGGACTCAGAGCGGACAAACTAGTGTCGTCATCGTTGTGGTGGTCAGGACCTCAATATCTTGTTGAAGGTACATCTTGTTGGCCTCAATTTCCGACATCAAATAATCAGGACTTAAATCTTCCTGAAACAATTGCATCATACCATATTGACACTAGTAATTCAACAGAAAATCTTATTAATTCTTTATTTCCTAAATATTCTTCAGATCTTAATAAATTACAACGCATGATTGCATATATGTTACGATTTGGTAACAAATGCAGAAAACAGGCATCAGCGTCCGGTGCACTTACTTCGTCAGAGTTAACCACTTCTTTACATATTCTTTGCCGCTTATCTCAGCAGGACTCGTTCCCTGAAGAGTACAATTTACTCTCAGCAGGCAAAGAACTACCTGCTAAAAACAAACTACTTTCCTTGTCTCCATTCTTTGACGCTAACTGTAATTTAGTTCGTGTCGGAGGCAGGTTGCATAACTCATTTTATGACTACAATGTCAAGCATCCCATCTTGTTGTCCAGCTCTAATGTTGTTTGCAAGTTGTTGTTTAATATGTTTCACTTACGTCTGTTACATCCAGGACCTCAGCTCTTACTTGCCACGATACGTCAACACTTCTACCCTATTGGGGGCAAGAACTTGGCTAAAAAGGTCACACATCAATGCGTGAGATGCTGTAGAATCAAGGCAAGCACTATCCAGCCCATGATGGGAAACCTTCCAGAGCAACGCTTGCACCTAGAGTTTCCGTTCTTGGATTCAGGCGTCGACTATGCTGGACCTGTCATGATAGCTGACCGTAAAGGACGAGGGTGTAGGCTCATTAAATGTTTCATCTGTGTTTTTGTGTGTCTAGCTACCAGAGCCGTACACCTCGAACTAGTGTCGGACCTTACAAAAGAGGCTTTCCTAGCTGCCTTAAACCGTTTTATTGCTCGCAGGGGGAAACCACGTAACATCTTCTCCGACAACGGTACAACGTTTGTCGGGGCTTTCAATGAGTTGGCTAACTTACTTTCACAGGACATGAACCTAAACTTAATTGATCCAGGCATTAACTTTTCCTTTATACCTGCGTACACTCCTCACTTTGGCGGATTGTGGGAGTCCGCAGTTAAATCTACAAAACACCACCTTAGGAGAGTTCTAGGTTTAACTAATTTAACCTTTGAAGAGATGGCAACATGTCTTATTCAAGTGGAGGCCATCCTGAACTCCAGGCCCTTAACTCCACTCTCCAACGACCCTTCAGACCTTACTCCATTAACTCCAGCACATTTCCTGATTGGACGCTCACTCGTTGTGTTGCCTCATCCACAGATCGAGAACACCAACATCTCCAATCTGCAACGGTTTCGACGCGTCGAATGTCTGAAGCAGCATTTTTGGAATCGTTTCTCTCAGGAATACATAGTGTGGCTGCAACAGAGAACGAAATGGCATCGGTCATCGGGAGAGCTGAAGGAAGGAACACTCGTCGTCATCAAAGACAAAAGCTTACCGCCTTTACTCTGGCTTCTAGGGCGCATCACTCGGGTGCTTCCTGGCAGAGACGGCATAGCAAGGGTCGCCGACATCCATACACGAAAGGGTGTCATTCGGCGCGCCTTTAACACCATCTGCCCTCTACCTGTCGCTGTTGAAGACTCTTCAACGGGGGGAGGATGTTGAGTCACATACTCAATACCATCGCGCCGGGTGGAGCCACCGGCGACTGCACGAGCGACGAGCGCCGGCTGCCCCGCGCGCCCTTCACATCAGTCAGCTGTTGCACCGCTTCGAGCACGGCTGCGCTTACGCACTTCTTATTTTCTGTCGCGTTAATATTGTAACATATTGTAACAGTCCTCTATTTTATTATACCATTTTATACAGTCCACCAAGTTTAATTTATCATCCGAATCATCATCTAATACAACACATCACTGAGCTATCGTCGCGTTCATAGGGGTAAACCTTTTTTTGGCGTTCGTTGGTATATACCACTCACTGTTTGACAAGTTCTTATATAATCTGTGGTTTTCACTCACATTCACTCACCGAAGATCTTGGACAATCTTGGTTGGAAACTTATTTACGTAACATTACAACTCGCAGTTTTGCAAACGTTAGACTTGGTAAAATCTTGCAAAATGTTGGGCCGTTTGGGAAAAAAACACGTTGAGATAGCGGCATCGTTCGCGACATCAGCAGTTGGCTTCGGAGGTGCGGCGCTCGTGGGACTCATCTACGTCACGGACTGGAGACGGTTCTGCACCGTGATCCCCTTCTACAGGGGCAAGTTCCAGCATGAGCAAGAAGAGAAGTAATTCACCAAGTGAAATTAGCGAATCAATTATGAATTGTATATTTATTTAGTGTCAATGTTATTATAATATCTCAAGTCAGCATTCTAATTCAGTATTTTTACTTTATGACTGTCTCAAATCCTATTGGAACCCTGTTTTTTGAGGTTTAAGTTAGTAAACATTTTTTTGATATTTTGGGGCTTCCTGTCATCAATACAGTGACTCAGAGAGAACCAAAGATTCCAGCTATCTGTGTAATTGTTAAGGATATACAGTACATACAGTATATAATGCACAACAAAATAGCATATTTTCCTAAGTATACATATAGTTACCTGTGTGCACTTGGAGAGGCCTGTGTCCAGCAGTGGACTGCGATAGACTTATGATGATGACCTGTGTGTACCTGATACTCAGCTGTAGACGCAGAATAAGGAAAGACAAGCAGACATGCCATAATGCTGGTAGGTCAGGTGCCTTCTTCTAGATCAAATAGGTATGGTGGGCACGACCACAATGATCAGTTTGAAGTGAACTATCAAGGCATGCAGGTTCTTCAAGGCAAATCAATGATTTTTAGAAAACAAACAACTGGTGATTTTAAAGAAGTCATATAAGGGCGGAGACATTAACATTCCTTGTCTTCTGAACACCTACATTTTGCTGTGTTACTTGTCAGATTTTCTGCCATCTCCTTTTTTTAGGGTTCCGTACCCAAAGGGTAAAATGGGACCCTATTGTTTTTGCTTCTCTGTCCGTCCATCTGTCTGTCACCAAGCTGTATCTCATATGAACCATGATAGTTAGAGTTTAAATTTTCACAGATGATGTAGGTATTTCTGTTGCTGCTATAACAACAAATACAAATTTTCACAGATGATGTATTTTTGTTGTTGCTATAACAACAAATACTGAAAACTACAATAAAATAAATATTTTGGGGGGCTCCCATACAACAAACGTGATTTTTGGATCATTTTTGCTCGATATTGATAACGGCAACAGGTAGATGCTTGAAATATTCACAGAAATCAATATTTGTATGGAACCCTTTGTGTGTGAGTCTGACTCGCACTTGGCCGGTTTTCTTGATTTTCTCCACTCCCTAGTCATTTAGTTCTCAATGAGTGTAGGTTTGCCTAACATTAACTGTTGTATCCATCAGTAATTTCCAAAGAAATGAAACAAATAGGTATAAATTTTTTATTGGTTTATTAATTTTTAAGTACAGGGATAGATTTAAAAAAGTGCAAATAATTATCTAACTAATGTGATTTATGTAGATACCTATACTTGCTTACAAGTAAAAATAATATTCTATAATATCTAATTTCCTACAACACATTCATAAGAAATAGAATCCCAGCAACACAGAAGCGTTACGGCATACTGAACAACATAGGCAACAAGCAGTGAACTGCCACAGACGAGTGTCACGTCTGAGTGAGTGTGCCGCTCACTTGCCCATTATTACATCTAGTCATTTAATATCAAACATTCATAAGCTTAGTTTTCATAGTATGTAGGAATGTCCGAGTATTTAAGGGTTATAATGATTTAACTTTCTAAATAATTAACAAGGCTGTTTTCTTACAAACATACATATGTATGTACATATATTTATATGCATAGCTTTCATAAAAATGTGTTTACAGTACTCTCCATGACACATCTTATACCTGCCTACTTCACACAAATACATAATATCTACAGTATACAGCACAGCATAAAATAAGTAGTTGGTAGGTACTAAATAACCAGTATAGGTAAGTAGGTACTTAATTTTGTAAAAAATTAAAATACATTTCAGAAGTACAGCTTCACAATGTGTCACAATGCAATTACTAAATGGGCAGTGACTGAATATCAGCTTAATTTTATGTAGGACTATTATAATATGAGTATGACCTATAACTTTCCGATTTGTGGAGGACGGCTAATCATGTAAATAAAATAGATCAATTAAGTAATGCATAGATTAATCTTAGAAGATTATGAATTAGGCCAAATAGTCACCTATTAATCTCACACCCTGGACAACTATAGAATACAGGGTTATATAACGTGAATATAGGTAACAGCTTATTGTTTACCTATTTATAGACATTTTATTTCTTCTACATTGAAATATGTGGGTAGGTACTACGAGTTGTTACATAGGCCTATGCACCTGCTGTACCTACCATTAATTAGGTAGGTACCTACTCTGTTGCCTTCATGATAGTGGCCTATGTAGGTACCTACGCACTTTTATAGGTGCCTATTATTGATACGTAACGTACCTAAGTAAAGAGGTACCTTTGTACCATTAATTTGTAGGTAAGTATACCTAAGTAGCTAAACTTGTAAATATTTTATACATATTCACGGCTTTGTTCACACGTTCAGTGGCTAGGTTTCCTTTGTCAGAGTGGTTACGTACAACAATGCCTACATTAGGTAGGTATGAATTGAGAGAAGTCTTCTGTGGAAGACTTGTAAGTACAACGGAGTTATCCGACAGCGCTCTTCGTGTGTGTACGGATGGCTGGCGCGGGCGGCTAGAAGCGCAGCTCGGCGTCGCCGCTGCCGCCGCCGTCCTCGTCGTCCGCCGGCGCCCCCTCCGCGCCCTCCGAGCCCTTCTCGCCTGCAACGTGCAACCGCCACAAACGACATGGCTTATATAACATTTCTTTATTGACAGAGGCAGGGGCCCGATTCTCCTAAGTTAATAATGTCAAAATCGAATCGCAATATGATCGCAATAGCCGTTTTAACCATATCGGGCATTCTGCTACTAATATAAGACCAATCGTATTCGATTGACATTTGATTGGTGTGCGATTGGTCTGCTATTTTGGTGATTTTGGTCTATACGGTAGTTTGCTCTACAATCATATTGCAATCGTAAATCATTTGCAGACAAAATGATTCATTATTGAATGACAGAAAAGGATAAAAACGTTTATTTCGAAGAAAAAATAGCGGAATGCCACATACGCTTCAATCGTAATCGAGTCGGGATTGGATCGCAGTCGAACGTGAATCGAATGGCGCTTAAGTAAAATTAGGATAATCGGGCCCCAGCTCGTTACCGGAGCTGCTCGACCGACCGACAATGTCCTAACCAAATGCGAACCAAACTACAGCCGTACCTATCGTAAGCGTAGCTGTGTGTGTATCTACATTCATAGAAAATTTTGTTCAACTGTAGGTGGGTACTGTAGTAGGTACCTACTATGTACCTATCTATATATCAATTCCAATCAATAAAGGTAGGTATTGTGTTACGTGAACGGTGGAAGAAGCAGCTAGCTGTATGATTGACGCAGTGTCTAGTGCCTAGGCCGGCCAAGACTATGAGGCCTCTGCCTCGAATTTTGCGGGCAGCGGGGCGGCAGCGGCGGCGGCGCGGGAGCGGCAGGATCTTACGCGTATAATCAAATGGACCGGCCCTCGAATACAGCGGCGCGGGAGCGGGCAACGAGCGGTGAGCTCCAGTCAAAACGGTGACCGCCCGCGCCGCCGCCGCTGCCGCCCCGCTGCCCGCAAAATTCGAGGCAGAGGCCTGATAAGGGCAAAAGATTGAACGCTGGCAAAGGGCGCTCAAATATCGCAAAATGGCCTCATAGCCCCTGCTGAGCCCCGCTGGGGTAGATTCTGTTAATTTTACTTAAGCGACATACGATAGATATCCAACTAAGATTTAATTACGATTGAAGCGTAGGTACCTATAGTAAATAGAGCAGTAAGAAACTTCTTAGTCCATAGGTTTTATTAGCAAGATTTAAAGTTATTTAATGTTTTAATCTATACTAATATTATAAAGCTGAAGAATATTATAAAGCTAAGCTGTTTGTTTGTTTGAACGCACTAATCTCAGGAACTACTGGTCCGATTTGAAAAATTATTTCAGTCTTAGATAGCTCATTTATCGAGGAAGGCTATAGGCTAATACTTATAAAATATCCCGGCAACGAGCACACTACGCGCTACAGTACCTATGTGGCATTCCGCTATTTTTTCTTTTAAATAAACGTTTTTATACTTTTCTGGTGATTCAATAATGAATCATTTGTCTGCAAATTATTTACGATTGCAATACGATTGTAGAGCAGAAGACCAAATAAATGTTATTGGGATTGATCTTATATTATACCCTATTCACGGAGCCATGAGCCAAATGGTAAACAAACTATAAAAAGGGTTCTACTGAAGTAGTAGACTTATAAAAATAACTACGGAAGTAATACACTGATAACATTAGAAATGATATTTTAGAACGATGACGATAAAACTTATGTCATCCTTTCAGACTTATTTGAAATCAAATATAACAAATGCCGTAAATAATTATTTTCTTAATTTTAATTAAATATGTATTAAATCGTTTACATGTAGGTAAAAGAACCTATACTTACTCTATCCACGGAAGCAAGAGCTAAAAGGTAAACAAAGAATGAAACTTTTTCAAGATGGCGGTATAACCCAACCGATGGCAAAATCACAGATACTGCGAACATTTTGCACAAAAATGTGACGTTTTGTCATAGGTCGGTTTATACCGCCATCTTGATAAAGTGTCATTCTTTGTTTACCTTTTAGCTCTTGCTTCCGTGGATAGAGTATAGAAGACTTGACTGTCCAACATAGAACCACAGATACTGCCATAAAGTAAATAACCACTAGAGAGCGCACTCGCCAATTTCTTCTAAGAACACGACTCACCACTGCGGGCCGGGGGACGCAGCACAATTCGCGGCTACTATTGGTCAGTTCAGAGTCGAGTTGCACGAGTACGCCCAGCAAGGGATGCTCTCTTTCAATTAAAAAATATCGATAAAATGTATTTCATCATAATAATAAATACTCAATAAATAATCACATTGCTAGAGGGTTCGGGGCTGGGCTATCCTTTGCGGAGAGGGGGTCAGGTTATATCCCATTTGCTTTATATGGACGATCTGAAACTGTTTGCTACCACGGAATTGCAGCTGATGAAGCTACTGAAGGTCACTGAAACTTTCAGTAGTTGCATCAGGATGGAATTTGGTGTGGACAAATGTGCAGTCATGCATGTAAAGCGAGGGGGAATTGTGGAATCTGAGGGAGTACAAGTCTCAGATTCTATAAACCTGAGATCACTCTCCGCAAACGATACATATAAATACCTGGGTATGGCGGAGGGGTTAGGCATCAATGTGGCTGTCATGAAACAATCATTACGGGAGCGTTTCTTTGGCCACCTGAATAGGGTTCTAAAAAGTTCCTTATCGGGCGGCAACAAGGTTCGCGCCTTTAATGGTTGGGTCATGCCAGTCCTGATGTACTCCTTCGGCATACTCAAATGGACTCAAACTGAATTGGATGCCCTGGATAGAAGAGTCCGCACACTGTTGACCGCAGAACGAAAGCATCACCCGCGATCGTCGGTGATGAGACTGTACATCCCGCGGAAATGTGGAGGTCGAGGCTTTTTAAATGCAAAGACGCTCCACAACCGCGAGGTGTGCAGTCTCAGAGAATATTTTCTCAAAAGCGACGTGGGTATGCACCGTGATGTGGTAGCAGTGGACAGAGGACTCAACCCGCTATCGTTGGCAAATGAGAACTGGCGCAAACCTGTGGTACTAACTACCCATGATCGCAAGTAGGTATGGCAGAGCAAACAGCTACACGGACGCTTCTTCGGGGCTCTTCATGGCCCCGATGTAGACTTCAAAGCGTCCGTATCTTGACTATGCTTCGGTGACTTATTTGGAGAAACCGAAGGGTTTGTATGTGCAATTATGGACGAAGTTATCCTTACGAATAACTACCGGAGATATATCATGAGAGACGGGACGGTTGACATATGTCGGGCATGTCACGATCCGGGTGAGTCTATCAGACATATTATTTCTGGTTGTTCTCGTTTGGCTAACGGTGAATACTTGCACAGACATAACCAAGTGGCCAAGATCATCCACCAGCAGCTTGCTCTGCAGTACAAACTTGTAGATCTTGAGGTACCGTACTACAAGTATGCGCCCGACCCAGTTCTCGAAAACGACCATATCACGTTGTACTGGGATCGATCTATCATCACTGACAGGACTATTGCAGCCAATAAGCCTGATGTAGTGGTGATAGATCGATTAGCGCGCCGCGCGATGATAATCGATGTCGCCGTTCCGCATGACGAGAACCTCGTGAAAGCTGAGAAAGAGAAACAAATAAAGT
This sequence comes from Helicoverpa assulta, assembly GCA_963856015.1. NCBI lineage: Eukaryota > Metazoa > Arthropoda > Insecta > Lepidoptera > Noctuidae > Helicoverpa > Helicoverpa assulta. The sequence goes on from CAWLCW010000023.1 coordinate 14,439,853, forward strand.
ATCTTGACTTAGCGCACGAGGTTGTCGCCATGTGAAATGTCGACACGGCTGTCATTGTGCCGATTGTCGTTACGGCCAATGGTCTAATAGCCAAGAGCCTCGACCAACACCTCAGGAGGCTCTCGTTAGGCGGCTGGATCAAGGGACTGATTCAGAAGGCAGTACTCCTTGATACGGCGCGTATTGTGAGGAGATTTCTGTCTCTGGGACCCTAACCACCGCCCAACTAGCAAAATTCTCCTATAGCAATTGACTAATAAGATTACACGCCTTATAGGAATCTAGTAGACGCATTAACTTAGGCCACTGATCCTGCTAAAGCATCTTCTAAGATGATTTGCACTACAAGTACTTTCGACCCTATAGTTTAGTTTTATAAATGTCAATAGGATTACTTTACACGTCTCTTACTAGAGCAGTCAGTCAGGATCAGTCTTATAAATGCAAGTTATAAAAGTTATTAGCAAAGTGTGACTTTTGATCCGATAATCGCATTTAGTAAGATTGTTTTATCTTGTTAACGTCTTGTTTCATTCTTCTATAAGACATGCACTTCCTATAAATGCCACAGATAAAGCTGCTAGAGGTAAAGATATTATAGGACAATTCTATCTTAGTCGTGACCCTTAACGGATTTTTAGCAGCAAGCTAGCATAGCCTCTGATTTTTATAAGTAAGGAACCTTGAAACTTAAATATGGTGGCGTAGGTATGTCATGTAAGCGTCTTGACTTAGATTAAAAAGTCATATAAAGGTTCTGATAAATGCAATGTAATGGCACCCTATGTCGGACAGGTATTTATTAATTTATTACTGAATTAACAAATAATGAAAATGTTAAATTTTGAAGGCGTATGAAGATATGTTTATTATCGTCTAACATTTCATCAATAAAATTATTTTCGCAAGTTGTGTAGGCACTCTTTACGAAACAGGCACATGGCAAATGTTACATAATGACAAACCTTATTATAATGTGACTTTACTTATCTTTTGAAAATAAAAGAGGATTCAATGTCATGCACAAGCACAGTACAATGAATTAACGAAAAAAGAACGAATGATCGACTGAATGAATCTACTAATGATATTACGCTGATCACTGTAGGACCAATTACTCTAGTAGCGGCACGCGCCAGATCATAAAAGGACCAATCGCTCTTTTTGGATGCATTTACCGGATTTTTATAGGACAAATATATTTTGTTAAAGCACTTGATAAGGTAATTATAAAATCAAATAGCACTTTACCGGATTATAACAAAGCGACTATAGGGCGAAATAGTCCAATAAACTGCGCCCAAATGCGGCTATATTATCGTTTACAGGATTTCTATAGGATTAAAAAATACGTGCTCCTAGGATAATTACAGGGCTACATTTTGCTACTTGGGCGGTACCTTGGACCCTGTGCCCGATATCGGTGGCAACCTATTTTTTATATTTTTAAATGTTTTTTATTTTTATATTTAATATTTAAAAATGTAAAATATATGTTTAAAAATAAATAAATGCACCAATACTCAATAAAAATCGTATAAATCTATACATATAATAAATCTGTAAAAAAACTGTGTCTGTACATTGAATATATTAAAAAAATAATAATTGGGTGGGGTTTAGAAACAGTAATGGAGCACAAATCCAAAAAAAAATTCTGTCTGTTTGTCTGTATGTCTGTATGTCTGTATGTCTGTTTGTTTGTACACGCTAATCTTCCGAACTACTGAACGGATTTCAATGATTTTTTCTTTGTTGTATCAGTATTAAGCCTGGTCAACATATAGGCTATAATTTATCTTCGAAACTTGAAGACCTGATGCAGAACACCAACAGACCAACAAAACTATAAGAGATACAAAAATGGTACCATGGCAAAAATTGTTTCATGTGATAAGCATTTTCAGCTGAGATAATAAATTTTAAGATCTGGAACACCTGATGTGGAACCCCAAGAGCCCAGCTTCTCTGTACCATATACAGGTATGACGTTTTAGCAAAAGTTGTTCAATTTGATTAGCACTTTCTATTGACTTATACAAATTGAAGATCTAAAACACCTGATGTGGAACTCCAGGGGCCCAGCTAGACTATAGCATATAGAGGTGTGACGTTTTAGCAAAAGTGGTTCAATCTGATAAGCACTCTCTATTGACGTATATACATCGAAGATCTGGAACACCTGATGTGGAACTTCAAGAGCAATACTACACTTGAAATGTATAGAAATGAATGTTATGAAATAGGTATGGTGAATCAAAAAAAGTAATTAGTCCGTCTTTTAGATAACCCTAAAATAATGGACACGTATTTTTTCTTTTCTCCTTCTCACAAACAAATAATAACGAAGATATAACACGCTTGAATTTTGTGTTAAGTCACTGCTTAGTACAAATTTTACATACCTAGACGTGGCGGCACGAGCCCCCACTCTTCGAATTTGTTGCGTTATATCTCATTATTATTTTGTATGTCTCTTCCAGACCTCGGGAGTTCCGAATTTTTGGGAGGCAAACGTGGGGCCGAAGCCAACACGCTGAAGCCCTTTTGAGACAACTTTAATGAAATGGTGACACAAAACCGACGATTATCCCTTTATACACTATAGAAATGAACCCAAGGACAATCCCCGGTGGACGTCGTTAAAAAAGTGTTTTACAAGGAGCGACTGCCTATCTGACCTCCACAACCCGGTTACCCGCTCAACCCAACACCCCTTGGTAAAACTGGTCAGACTTACTGGCATCTGACTGCCAAGAATGTTCAATGACAGCCGGAACCTACAGTTTAACATCCCCTCCAAATAACGGTCATTGGTATCCAAAATATACGTAGAAAGTACATACGAACTTAGAAAAGTTGCATTGGCAGGACGTACGCTCATACTTGAGAGATTGGTTCTCTACCCATTAAACCACCACGACTTCCACTAAGTCATCACGACTTTGTCATCTCAGTAACATTTAATGTTTTTTAACGTAATAATACGTGTAATATTTTTGCCACACACAACTTTGACAACTTAAATGCGGACTAATTAGAATCACTACTTTTATCCCTATGGTCACGTCTGTTGCGGTTCAGTTCTCAGCGTTTTGTTTAGTCTGCTGTGCTTTTGCCGTTGAAGTACAAAAATTAAATTATGGAACGTTTCTAATGGCTATGCGTATTCCGTTGTTTTCAAGTCAACATATCAGACGATTCAGATCTTTGATTTTGCTGACCCCGTAGTCGCTGGCATAAGGGACAGGATCCGCGTACGAAGTCGCGGGCAGAAGCTAGTCGTATAATATTTAACAAAAATCAGTCTATTACAAAAAAGAACTCCGTACAAGAAAATTATTGATTCATAAAATGTATTAATTCTGTATACATTTTTGGAATCGCTGAACTAAATAAACTTCGGAATTGTTTTAAATATTCTAAACAGTCGGGGGTGAAGTGCCTTGAGCTTTATAGTCTTTGGATACTGCGAACATTTGACATAAAAATGTGACGTTTTGTCATCGGTCGGGTTATACCATCGGGTTATACCCGCCATCTTGAAAAAGTGTCATCCTTTTAGACATGGGCAAAATGTGTCATTGAAAAGAAAAGATAGATATGCATCTTTCAATCACTGGGATATGAATCACTCTTTCATATCTTTATATCAGTAGCTCAGTATAACTCAGTAGCTCATTTAAACTCGCAACTCGTGTGCGGCTCACTCATTCAAATAGATCATTCAGATATAGTGATAGGTTGGTTGTTTGCATCTTTCTGATATATTGAGCGGTTGCGATTGAAAAACTTCTTTCTAATTAAAAAAAATACTATTCTTATGACTGTAGGTACAACTTACTTCTTTTATGTTAATTAGTTCAATGAATAGTTAATCGCAATCTAGTATTGAGTATAAGCATTGTTTAAAAGTTTAAATAATCAGTACCCGACGCGATGACCGACGAGTGAGTGAGGTGTAAAGAAAGATATACTGAACTACTGATACATTCGGATATGTAAAGATATGAAGAGTGATTGATTCAAATGGAGTGATTCATATCATTTGTATCTATCACTCCTGAGTTACCCATCTCTACATCCTTTGTTTACATTTTGGCTCACGGCTTGGTGAATAGGGTAGCAGAATGTCCGCTAAGGTTAAAACTGCTATTGTTGAGATCCAATTGTCACATTATTGACTTATCAGAACCAAGCCCCGCGTACAATTATGCGTATTTACAGTATGTACATGGCTAGTACGCAAGCGTGTGAAACTAGTCGCGAATAGATTGGAATTCACTTTTTATACAAAGTCTTCCGATGTATACAGCAGCAGTACGCAAATACTCGCATATATTTTGTAGTGGCCAAAGTAACTTGCTTTGTTCCATAATATACAGTGCTAGTCCGCATGCAAACTAATCGTGTATACATGGGAATAGGCGCGAAAAACTTTACGATTCCAATCTATTCGCGAGCAGTTGCATGCTCCCCATTTTGATTAAAACACGACCTAGCATTTAATTTAAATAATAATAATTCTCGTTCAATTAAAAAACATTGTATTAAAAATTGAAGTTAGTGACGAAAACGAATCGCTGCAAAACCGACTCCACGTAGTCTTGTCTGCCCTACCCCTAGAGTGCAATTCAAAACCGCGTAGGCGCGGAGGGGCGAGGCGGCCTGCGAGCTGAGGCGCAGGTAGTTTTAACGCCCGCCAACGCAGCTGAGGCTGGCCGGCAGAGCCGGCCAACTAGCCGAAGCTGCGGTGGTGAGCGTGAAAACCATCTGCGACGATAAGCTCGCATGGGACCGCCGCACAGTGGATCCAAATTGAAAAATAGTGGACATAGGCAACAAAGTTCCAATATCGATTCGATATTTTTTTATGTGATTTTTCATGATATTCCAGACAACTTTTACTCTTGTGAAATTTCTTCTAAAGTTGATCGTTTGTCAGAAAAAAAATAAATTAGATTTTTTTGTATGGAGCGAATCACGTTTATTTTTTTTTCTTCAATTGTACGAATATGTTAGGTCTGTGGCGTGAGTATATGATACCTAGGGTCATTCTCTATCCAAGAAAAAATATATCAGCGCCGGCCATCTGCAGCCGCGCGAGTAATCATTCGGTAAAAAAATAATATTTTCTATGACATTTTTTGCCTTTTAAGATCAATTCAAAGTATATTTTCTGTCTCACTTGGCTGTTTTCACCTTATTTTTGGTTAAATATATAGTTTTAATGGCACATAGGTACTCACAACTAGTAATTCTAGCAGAGGTTTTGTTATTATTGCATGTTATCGGTGACACCTGCATTGTGATTGATGACTCATTTGTTTGTGCGCTCGTCTAAGCGCATAACTAATTAGTCATCGAAAAATGCTCGTCTCCGATTGGCTGTAATTTTTTTTACTACCTGCTACCTGTAAAATAAATATTATTTGTCAAATATAGGTGAAATAGTTTGATTTTTTATGGGCAAGACGTTAATAATCATTATCTACATAATCAACGGTTAAAGACAGAACTCATTTCACGCAAAATAACATTCATAGGTACAAGTAATTACATGTTTTAGAGACCTACTTATATGAATAATAAGTAAAATAAGGATTAAAAACTTATTTAGGTACCTAAAGTAGATAAATATACTTAGTAACCTGCCCACATAATATTCATAAAAATAAACTAACATTATATTTGTGTTCAAAACGATTCATGTGATACAATAATATTTCCATACTGTGTAGATATTCGTTCATCAATTTGTTTTTTCATCTCCAACTCTTCAGACTTTATAAAATCTGCTGTCTCCGAAGTGAAAGTGAACTTCACTGGTCGACAATACAGAGTTGAGCATATTTTCATATTTTCATTCCCAGATGATGAGCCAGACACTAGCCGAAGAGGGACGATGCTTATCATGACTACTGATGAAACACCGAACTCTGTGGCTGTGTTTGACGTTTTCTGTTTATAGTTACTCTGCGACGAAGAACCATCAAGCCCCCATTTCCAGGTCAACTTGAGTTCTTCATTTTGAGACCTATCAACAGAATTCACATCTGGTAAAATCCTCTCCACAGTGTGGTCCAATAGTGCTTGCAATTTAATTTGAGCTCCTTTTTCGGTAATATCCATACTCTCTTGTGGTGGATAACATTTTTTCTTGGCATTTACTAGCTTTGGATAAGATGGAAAGGCAGCACAGTTTTCTTCTTTCAGAAATTTTCGAAGAGCTAAGTACTTCCATCTCGAGAGCGCAAGTGAGGTATAAAGAGCTAAGCACTTATCTTCAGAGACGGTACTTAGGCTCTGCTTTTTGAATAGTCGCTCGTGTACTTGGGATAGCGTTTCTGGATTACTGGAGAGGTATTCGACTACTTTTGCCAGATTCGTTTTGCCGTTGTCTTTCAATTTTGTTAAGTACCAGTGCTGCAACTCTTCCTCTGAATTTTCTTCTACTATGGAAGTAGAACGTCTTTTTTTTTTGCTTATTACTTAAGTCTTCGAACGGTTTTCTGTGTTCCTTTTCTGTAGATGTTCCCGCTTCCGTAGTACATACCGCATGATTAGGAACATGGGAATTCACATCCACTGGCTCAGATAAGTCTGTGTCCGAAAAGCCCAACTCACTTCTCAGGTCAACACTGTCACAAACAGGCCAGTTGATATTTTTTTTCAACCAATAGCGATTATTTATACGATTCATAAAAGTTTTTTGACTTCTACTTGACTCTATCCACTTTTTATTTAGACTTACACAAAAAAGCCGACAGAACTCCTTGATTAGGTTTTTGTCTTCTTCAGAAACTGTGGTATTCAAAACAGAAATTATACTTTCATATAGAAACATATAATTTTTCAGATCACCACCACTTCTTAATTTCACAAAAAGATCTAGGTTGGTACAAAATCCAGCCATAGTTCTAACGTAAATATTAAAATAAGAGTATTTCACCGTGTTCACAAATAAGAGGGACATAATAAATGTCTTTGTATTTATAGTGTTAATTACTCAAGTAGTGAACATATTAACATGACTAGCAGGTAGTAAAAAAAAATACAGCCAATCAGAGACGAGCATTTTTCGATGACTAATTAGTTATGCGCTTAGACGAGCGCACAAACAAATGAGTCATCAATCACAATGCAGGTGTCACCGATAACATGCAATAATAACAAAACCTCTGCTAGAATTACTAGTTGTGAGTACCTATGTGCCATTAAAACTATATATTTAACCAAAAATAAGGTGAAAACAGCCAAGTGAGACAGAAAATATACTTTGAATTGATTTTAAAAGGCAAAAAACGTCATAGAAAATATTATTTTTTTACCGAATGATTACTCGCGCGGCTGCAGATGGCCGGCGCTGATATATTTTTTCTTGGATAGAGAATGACCCTAGGTATCATATACTCATGCCACAGACCTAACATATTCGTACAATTGAAGAAAAAAAAATAAACGTGATTTGCTCCATACAAAAAAATCTAATTTATTTTTTTTCAGACAAACGATCAACTTTAGAAGAAATTTCACAAGAGTAAAAGTTGTCTGGAATATCATGAAGAATCACATAAAAAAATATCGAATCGATATTGGAACTTTGTTGCCTATGTCCACTATTTTTCAATTTGGATCCACTGTGCGCCGGAGCCCCGCAGCACCGGAGCCGTGACAGAAGCGATGCTTGCTGCATGTTGCTTGTTTACATTTTAAACGTACTGAGTTAAAAAATTAGAAGCTAATTAAATATATTTTATGATGTCATTTAATAGTATTTTAAAAGTTTACTGTTAGAATGCCTGCTACTTTAGATGCAAAAAAATATTCATCATGCTGAGTTGTATTTAGAGTGGTTTACTTAGAAGATTACTAGTGGCTAAGATAGTACCTCTATTATTTAGATGCTCGTTAATTGTTTTTATAAATAAATAAATAAATTGTGGCTGACTTAATAATTTAGAAGGCAACATACATTTTTGGGGGTGAATAATGATATTAAAAAGAAGCCTGTTTAATTAGCATTTTTAATAAACAAACTCAGATTCAAAAGCCATTTTTATTTATCGCTTTACCTAATATTAATTTTGTATAGTTAAAGACCGTGTATAAATTGGAAAGATGCATGTGCACGTCTAAGCTACGAAATATACGCGAGCAGTACGCAAAATTCGTGTATACTTTGAAATCACAAATTAAAAAACAGCATTACAAAATATCAGCGAGCAGTTTCCTATGGATGCGTTTTGGCTATGTACACTCTGTAAATACGCGACAATTATTTATCAATTTGACGTTATTTTATTAGGTAACTACGTTTTGGTGGTTCGTGATGTGGCAATAGGTACTCTGTCTTTAAAATAAAAATATGTACCTAGGTAACTTGTTCCCTTAGGTGCAAATATTCGTTCGTTTTACCATTATCTTATTTATACTCATGAATTATGGCACAGTTACCTACTACCATTACTTCTAGAGATATTTAGCAACTGGTTATATTATGGAGTTATGGTTAAAGTCGAGTTCAACTAAAAATATTTTGGGAACTGCTTCCCGCACACGGACAAAAATTTTTCGGGGTATAGACATGAATGGCAAGTTTCGGGCGGAGCGTACCGGGGCAGGCGGGGGCGCCCTTGGTGCGCGAGCCGGCGAGCTCCTGTCCGTGCGCGTCCACGCACCAGCACACGCCCAGCGCCGCGTGGCACTGGCGCGGCCGGTAGTAGCCGCGCGCGTCGCACGCCGGCACGTAGGCGCCGGGCGCGGCGGGGTGCGCCCGCGCGAGCGCCGCGCACGGCCGCGCCGCGCGCCGCATGCAGCCGCACCACGCCGCGCGCGACACGGCCGCGCCGCACGACGCCAGGAAGGGGCGCAGGCAGCGCTCGCGCTCGTCGTGCCGCAGCGCGTACAGGTTGCCGGCCGACAGCAGCCCGTCGCCGTCCGCGTCCAGGTGCGCGAACATCCAGCGCACCTCCGGCTTGCAGTCGCCGGGGAACCCTGCGGGGGCGGACCGTTAGCGAGGCGCCGCGCGTCGGCCCGGCGCCGGGACGCGCCTCTAAGGCCCGCCGCTGATTGCAACTTTTTGTCACCGTAACTTTTTGTCACTGTCACCTGCTGTCACCCACGATGCGCTCACTGAATCTGTTCTTGGGTGACAAATCGCGTTCATTTTTGTATGCCGGCTGAGTGACAAAAAGTCACCAGTGAGTGGACTCCCATTGTAATGTAAGTACAGAGCGAGTGACAGTCACGTCACTCCGGCATTGCCTGCTGCTGCATCTATTTGTCACCGTATTGTCACGTCACCATAATGAGCGCACTCAGTATAGTTTTCATTGCACTTGACTAAATGACAAAAAGTCACGGTTACGAAAAGTTGCAATCAGCGGCTAGCCTTACCGTCTGCCGGAGGAGCCGTCGCTCCCGCTTCGTCCATCAGCACCGAAAACCAGTCTAAGAGTCGATTCGCCATCTTGTCCAGTGCACAGCCTTCGGATCCTGTCGATAGAACATTATCAGAAGTTAAATACTTATATCACTATATGTATGCCTCCATGTGGCTCTTAGCGAGAACTAATGCGATAGAAGTAAGCATAGGTCTGTGAAATCTACCTTGAGCTAGGCGCCGTCTGGATTGCCTTTCGGGCAGAACTTCATTGTGAGATGATTCAGATTTTCGTCGTCGCCAATCCTGTAATTAGAAGTCCGATATCTATATTATAATAAATCTGTAGAGAGGTCAATCCTGTACATTGAATATATTTCCAAAAAAACTGTCACGGGGTGATTAGTGGTCGATACTGATGCCAAAAATGCAATCAGTAAAATTTTTGTCTGTCTGTCTGTCTGTATGTTCGTTATAGAAACAAAAAGTGCTTGGCGGATTTTAACGAAACGTGGTACAATATATTCTTCATACTCCTGGGCAGGTTATAGGATACTTTTCATCACGCTGCGACCAATAGGAGCAGAGCAGTGAAGGGAAATGTTGGGAAAAAGGGCGAAGTTACTCCATTTTTTAAGCTTCCATCGCGTGTACAGCCTTAATGGTTAAAGCTACACAGAAACCATGTATGACGGAAATGTTCTCCTTAAAATTATGTAAAAAACCTTTGATTATATAAAAACCAAAGTTATACATGATATACGGTAATAAGCCATCGCGATGCTATAAGGATCATTTTTTTTTTATCATGCTATAAGGATATTTTTTTTTGTGTAACGATCGCTGCGCTCGATGCGGTTCGCGCGGCGCGGTGGCTGCGCGAGCTTCTCATACAATATTTGGCTGTTGATGCGATTGGTACGAATAGACGTTCAGGGGCCCGATTCTCCTAATTTTACTTAAGCGACATACGATTCACGTTCGACTCGATTCGACTGAGATCCAATCCCGACTCGATTACGATTGAAGCGTATGTGGCATTCCGCTATTTTTTCTTTGAAATAAACGTTTTTATCCTTTTCTATCATTCAATAATGAATCATTTTGTCTGCAAATGATTTACGATTGCAAAATGATTGTACAGCAAACTACCGTATAAACCAAAATCACCAAAATAGCAGACCAATCGCACACCAATCAAATGTCAATCGAATACGATTGGTCTTTTATTAGTAGCAGAATGCCCGATATGGTAAAAACTGCTATTACGATCATATTGCGATTCGATTTCTATTCGATTTTGACATTATTAACTTAGGAGAATCGGGCCCCAGAGTATTCAACCTTATTGATTGACAATCTATACTAATATTATAAAGCTGAAGAGTTTGTTTGTTTGTGTTTGTTTGAACGCGCTAATCTCAGGAACTACTGGTCCGATTTGAAAATTTCTTTCAGTGTTAGATAGCCCATTTATCGAGGAAGGCTATAGGCTACTTTTTATCCCGGTACGGGAAGTAGTTCCCACGGGATGCGGGTGAAACCGCTGGCAGAAGCTAGTAATTGATATTAACAAACCTTGCAGCCCGTCTTTAAATAATATAATTTATGTTTAACTTTCTTTTGTTGTTATTTCATAAAATAGGTAAGAATTCGTTATTTTGGTAGTGTTTAAATATTCGTTCAATTACAATAATATAATGGTTTATATTTTATTTATTTTTAGGTGAAGTAGTGGTCGGTACGCATAGATTTAGAATTAGATTGGTGTTTAGTAATTCTTCCTATCTTTACACAAAGTCCGAATTTGACGCGGACGAAGTCGCTGGCAGAAGCTAGTTGTAAATAAAATGGTTTTTAATTATTGCTACTTGGAATAATTTACAATCATTTTTCTATTGATTTACACTCTTTGATATGGGTTAGTAGGTAGTCAATTCGCGCGCATTTTGCTAGCAAAAAAAGTGCAAATATATAATAAAAAGTAGTAGGTAGTAGAAAACAGTAAAATAATAAAAAGAGAAAGTGAAAAACTTGTTTACCTAGTAGGTACCTACCTAAGTTTTAAAAAGTAATGTTCTGTATTCAACTCGCACGAATGTTATTTTTATAGTAGGCGAATCGAAACCTTAAAAAATGGTAGGCAATTCGCACACACATTGTTTTTTATGCATATGGTTCGGTTAATCTAAAGTTACTAAAGAGTTTGTTTTTAATTTTTTTCATAGATGTTGACAAGATGGCGCTGACCTAGGTACGCGACTGGAAGGAGCGGAACGTCATATCAGGTTGTGTAACGGAACGTACCTACTTGAAATGAACAATTTAAAAAATATCGAGAAAAGAAGTCAGTCAGATTATTGTCCGAATTTGGCGAGAGATTTTGAAAACAATTAGTCCAGAAATCATTTCTTGCGTCTCGGCTCAAAGGGCTCGGTGCAATGTTTTTTTTTTAGTTTGGCAAAGGCTCACTAACGTAGTAGGTACAACGCCACCTATCTTCTTCGTCTTGGGAATAATTTTTGTAAAATTCCGAATAAGAAAACCTCCTGTTATAGAGAAATACATATACCATAGAAATGTAATAAATAGATCTGGGGCCCGATTCTCTTAAGTTAACAATGTCAAAATTGAATAGACATTGAATCGCAATGTGATCGCAATAGCAGGGGCCCGATTCTCCTAATTTTACTTAAGCAACATACGATCCACATTCGACTGCGATCCAATCCCGACTCGATTACGATTGAAGCGTATGTGGCATTCCGCTATTTTTTCTTTGAAATAAACGTTTTTGTCCTTTTCTGTCATTCAATAATGAATCATTTTGTCTGTCAGTTTTTACCATATCGGGCATTCTGCTACTAATATAAGACCAATCGTATTCCAACGACATTCGATTGGTTTGCGATTGGTCCGCTATTTTGGTGATTTTGGTGTATACGGTAGTTTGCTCTACAATCATATTGCAATCGTAAATCATTTGCAGACAAAACGATTCATTATTGAATGACAGAAAAGGATAAAAACGTTTATTTCAAAGAAAAAATAGCGGAATGCCACATACGCTTCAATCATAATTGAGTCGTGATTGGATCTCAGTCGAATGTGAATCGTGTGTCGCTTAAGAAAAATTAGGAGAATCGGGCTCCTGTTGTCGAATCAGTCTGGGGCCCGATTCTCCTAAGTTAATAATGTCAAAATCGAATAGAAATCGAATCGCAATATGATTGTAATAGCAGTTTTTACCATATCGGGCATTCTGCTACTAATAAAAGACCAATCGTAATCGATTGACATTTGATTGGTGTACGATTGGTCTGCTATTTTGGTGATTTTGGTCTATACGGTAGTTTGCTGTACAATCATTTTGCAATCGTAAATCATTTGCAGACAAAATGATTCATTATTGAATGATAGAAAAGGATAAAAGCTCTTATTTCAAAGAAAAAATAGCGGAATGCCACATACGCTTCAATCGTAATCGAGTCGGGATTGGATTTCAGTCGAATCGAGTCGAACGTGAATCGTATGTCGCTTAAGTAAAATTAGGAGAATCGGGCCCCTGGCAGAGTGTGGGTACGCACCGGCTGGGGGCGGCGCGCGCGGCGGCGGCACGGACAGAAGCCGCGGCACGCGAGCCGCACGGGCCGCGCCGGCCGCCGCACGCAGTTGTGCAGGTCCAGGCGGCACAGCGACGAGTACGTGCGGTTGTCGGAGCCGCACAGGAACTGCGCGCGCGCGCGGCCCGGGCAGCCCACGCACCTGTGCCGCAACATAGCTGTGTACTGCTCTATGTATGTCATTTACGAATGTAGGTACGAAATACTTCTCAGCCTTCCCCTGTGAACTAGTGCGGACTTGTTACACCGGGCGCAAGCCGCACGTCCCCGACACCACGAGAATGAGACAGATAAAAACATGAGGGAGGGGTTCGCCCTACGCCAATATTTGTTGTTTACTACGAATGTGGTCCTAGAACAGCGGCAAATGGCTGGATTTTAGTCAGAAAAGTCTGACACTTCTCTGCGCTGTGACGATTCCCCTTTGCGAAACCGATAAGTGGAAAAGATGCAATGATCACGTGGATTGAGTCGAGCAGACTGACCGTTTAGCGTCGTCTGCGTCGAGGCCGGGCTCAGCGTCGCGTGCGTCGTAGAACACGTCGTCGTCGTCGTCGCGCTCCCACTCTCCCGCCTCACCGTCCCCCGTGCCACCCCCTCCGCCGCCCCCTCCACCGCCGCTAGCCGCCACTAGTATGTCACTGCAACAAACGTCATCAGATTTATAGGTCATTTACACACCGACCTCGACGTGTGCAGTAATTTAGCAACAAGGCAAAGAATCAGACTGGGAAGTGGATCGCGATAACACAGGAACGCATCAGGAGATGGACAACTCACCCCCGGCGCAGTATATCCTTCTTGGTGGCGCAGAGCGCAGTGAAGGCGTCGCGCAGCACGCACACCTCACGCTTCTTGCACACCAGCGAGCGGCACAGCGAGTCTGTCAATCGATACACAATACAATGCTGCCGCTCTTAAACATGTATTTGAAGATCCCACGTAAACCATACATGGGCCTTTTAACAATTAACTCAACCATCCGAATTAAGCTTCAGTGTTGAAAAAACAATAATACCTATTCTTATTGGCAGAGATAAGCTAAATAAGTGTTACTGCTACGATGTCACATAAGTACAGTAATTATTAGTCTGAAGTCCAGATTAGATGAAAAGCACTCACTGTGGGGATCGTAGACATACCGACGAGGCCTTCGCGAGTGCGCACCGCTCACCGCTGCGCCTGCCTCCTGCAACACAGCACGCGTGGTTCATAACTACTTGCACAGGTGCCACTGAAAGCTAAAATCATAGCATTCCCAGCAAACAATACCCACTGTCTTGTTGGATGGTATGTATATAGAACACTATGATTCGTTGTATGTACCTACTTAAAGAATTACAATAATATATTTAATTAGGTACAAAAAGTAAAATCATATCTAATGGTTTATTTAAACGCATTAATTTGATCGCTAAGATTTGGTGATAATTTAGGTACCATTTTCGTTGTTCGAATACTATTTGAAGTGCAGTCGTGACTAAAATAGCTAGTATAGTTATCGGCACGGATATTGAGCCCTGACCTTCACCTGAACAGAAGCGATTTATTGGTTTATTGCCTTATGTGTACAGTGCGCAAAGTGATCCCCAATCTTCAGCCGAGAGCTCGATATCCGTGCCGATAACTATACAACATACTAAAGACTGACGACTAACGGTTCTGCCGATTGGCTGCGCAGTAGACAATATTAGTCCAGGGGCCCGATTCTCCTAATGTAAAATTAGTAATAATTAAATTAATTATTACGCGACATACGATTCACATTCGACTGAGATCCAATCCCGACTCAATTACGATTAAAGCGTATGTGGCATTCCGCAATTTTTTCTTTAAAATAAACGTTTTTATCCTTGTCTGTCATTTAATAATGAATCATTTTGTCTGCAAATGATTTACGATTGCAATATGATTGTAGAGCAAACTACCGTATAGACCAAAATCACCAAAATAGCAGACCAATCGAATGTCGTTGGAATACGATTGGTCCTATATTAGTAGCAGAATGGCCGATATGGTTAAAACTGCTATTGCGATAAAATTTCTATTCAATTTTGACATTATTAACTTAGGAGAATCGGGCCCCAGGCTGCTGGACAGTGTCTGAGTTATACTTATGCTTTTGAAACCTTTCAAATCTGTAGGTAGTATTTTTTGTATACAGAGTGTTTAGGTAGGTAACTAAAAAGGAGCACCCTAAGTAAACTTCTCAATCTCAATAACACCCTGGGACTGCATGGAGCACTTGACACGAAATGAAGTCGCAGTGCAGCGAGCAGAGGGCGCGTGCGAGCCGGGCCTCACCGCGTCGTCGTCGAACTCGAAGTCCTGGTCAGCGCGCCGAGCCGCGGCCGCCGCCAGCGCCAGCAGCGCCGCCAGTGTCGCCGCCCTCACGAACGAGTGCATCGCGCCACCGCACTCGCGCCACTGCCGCGCGCCGCCTGCCCGCACCCTCGCCCCACGCCGCCGCCGACTACACTCGCTTGCTGCCTCTGGGTACTATGCCTACAACACTTTGCCTTCTGGGAAGTTTCATTGTTCATTTTTATGTACCTAGCTATTTTATTTGGTTGCCAACGTATTTTCGGTGCTTAATTACAGGGATGTCTCTGTGATTCGAGCTTGTGAGTTGTAGTTCTGGGGCCCGATTCTCCTAATTTTACTTAGCGACGATCGATCGACGTTCGACTGAGATCCAATCCCGACTCGATTACGATTGAAGCGTATGTGGCATTCCGCTATTTTTTCTTTGAAATAAACGTTTTTATCCTTTTCTATCATTCCATAATGAATCATTTTGTCTGCAAATGAATTACGATTGCAAAATGATTGTACCTACAGCAAACTACCGTATAGACCAAAATCACCAAAATAGCAGACCAATCGCACACCAATCAAATGTCAATCGAATACGATTGGTCTTTTATTAGTAGCAGAATGCCCGATATGGTTAAAACTGCTATTGCGATCATATTGCAATTCGATTTCTATTCGATTTTGACATTATTAACTTAGGAGAATCGGGCCCCTGGTTTAGGATTATTTTCTGAAAGATCATAACTAGATGATGACAACATCATGAAAGATCAGATGTTAGATACTTACCTGCCTACTACCAGCTTTTTAGGGTTCCGTACCCAAAGGGTAAAACGGGACCCTATTGTTTTCGCTCCTCTGTCCGTCCGTAAGTCTGTCACCAGGCTGTAGATATCTCATGAACCCAGCCCCGGATCTAGGGGGGGGCAAGCCGGGGCCCATGCCCCGGGCGGCAAAATCAGGTGGCTGCCAAATTCACACTTCACAGACCAATGGACTACTGATCATTGATTTAACATTGACCACGGAATAAATAATAGCACAAGTACAGCAATTTTATGGCCATATCAACTTGACCGATACCCTGAGCGCGGAGTGAGATATGCTGCACGACTGCACGAACATTTATTATTCACGAGACGAAGTTTTAGCAAACTAAAACTGATTAAAATTATTTGCGATCATCTATGAGCCAGAAACGCTTATCGCATATTTATTGTTATTTTAAATCCTACTTCTTCTTAACCTATGGTGCAGGGCGTGCGAATAACCCGGGCGCCTCGGTCTCAGGGGCGCCGCGGGACGCCCCACCACCAGGAAATTTCAATGAAATGACACCTTTTTGATAAGGAAGTTTCACATTGTATCATGATACTGACAAGCAAAGTTTCTAAAAAGTCGCCTCCGCTTTGTTTGATTGATCATTTTGATTATTTTTCACTTTTAACATCCACTAAGTGAAAAAATTGGCGATCGCTACGCTCGCGGCTATGTGACACTGTATGTGCATTTTTTCTGATTGTTTATTATTTTTATTGACGCACCGAATCAACGAACACAAATGGCACTCGCTCTAATCACAGTTTCTTTTTATTTGTACTTACATAATTCCCAGTTTAATTTGTGAGTCATCAAACAAATATTTTAAAAAAGTTCGCGCTCGCTACGCTCGCGGCTACTTGTTGCTTTACAAGGTACTTAATCATCAGGTACTTTTGCGTCGTGGGCTCAAAAAATTTTGCGCTCGCTTCGCTCGCGCAATATTATACATAGTTTGCCTTCGTTACTACATGAGTCGAATGTAGCAAAAAACATTTTTACGGAGTCCTCAAAAACAAAAAAGTTTGCGCTGCTTGTTACTTTACAGCGCTTTTTACAACTTATTAAGTTTTTGTGTCCCAAAATTAAAAAATTTGCGCGCTCGCTTCGCTCGCGCTACTTTTTACGGTTGCATGAATCTGTCTCAACTTTCATAACGTAATCCTGGCCAACAGTTTAAGCCTACAATGATTTGGACACCTTTTTTAAGTCCTTTACCTACCAAAAAAGTGACTTTCGTTCGAACGTTCTTATTTATATTCCTTATAACTACTCTAAGTACTTCGATCAATATGTACTAGGTATAGGTGGCGCTTGGGTGATGATTGCACCCAAGCGCTACATGAGCTAGAGGCGGCCCTGCCTGCCTACATAGTGATAGCTGAAATTAAATGGATGATAAAGGTGAATAAACATAAGTAGGTAGGCAGGGCGGCATTTTTCAGTTTTTGCCCCGCCTAAAAAAAAACTGAAGATCCGGGGCTGCATGAACCGTGATAGAGAGTTGAAATTTTCACAGCTGATGTATTTCTGTTTCCGCTATAACAACAAATACTGAAAACGGTGGCTGGGAGTCGTCTCGCGACACCCGGCGCCCGGGATGAGAACTCTCTGTCGTTCCGCCGTCTCGTTCTCGAGCATGACTGCTTCACAGAAGGAGGCGACGGCATCCCATTCCCTCTCGCCCCGGACCATGGCCCGAACCAGGGCCGGATGCGAGAGGCCGTCGCCGCCTAAAGCCTCGACGAGGACCCGGCGGTGCCCTTCCCACGCAGGGCACACCTGTGTGGTCCACCGTGTCCTCGGGGCTGTCCGCACAGTGGTGACACCCGGGCGCCTCCTTACGACCGACTCAATGCAGGTACACCTGACAAGAGGACCTGCGTCATGCGGTACGTGAGGGCGCCATGACTCCTCCCGAGCCACTCCTCAAGAGGGGACTTACCCAGTTCCGGATTTACATTTTTAATGAGTGTAGGCTACTTTATTTCCGCCGCCCCATGTACAAATCTTACAAATAATAATTTTCCATTTGTAGGAAATTCGGCCAAGCAAGGGGACCTTTTTTTCAGGCCTGCACTATTTAAGGGATGCTATTTTAGGGCTGAACTATTCAAAGTAGGTACTTATAAAAAACCTTTTATCATAGTTGTTAACCAGATAATGAAATTCCAGATAATAACTAATAACTTAGGTACTACTAAAAGGAGTAAAAAAATCCTCCCCATTGCTACCGACTGGGAGCGTGCCCAAAAGGCTGGCAGCAGTGCCACGCTGGACAAGGCCAGCTTTTAGTCACACGAAATGTCAACGAAGAGCTCCCGTACGTATGAACAAAGTAGCCTTATTGAATTGATTTACAAAAACCCAATATTCACAATGCTTATTATCTTTGATTCTATTATTTGCATATGAAGAAGAACCTTAAACAATGTTTAAGGTTCTTCTAACCTGCAGACAGACATGTGTAGCTGGGGAGTTTGTTGCGCCACTTCTTCCCAGATTCCAAACACATAGGCGAAGGGTGGTATTAATCATGGACGTATTACAGAGTAAATCGTCGTAAACTGTATTAAATTCTTTCAAATAATGATCTATTTGTATTTTTAACCGACTTCCCAAAAAGGAGGAGGTTCTCAATTCGTCGGGATCTTTTTTTAGGGTTCCGTAGCCAAAATGGCAAAAACGGAACCCTTATAGTTTCGTCATGTCCGTCTGTCCGTCTGTCCGTCTGTCCGTCTGTCACAGCCGATTTACTCGGAAACTATAAGTACTACAGTGATGAAATTTGATGGGAATATGTGTTGTATGAACCGCTACAAAAATATGACACTAAATAGTAAAAAAAAGAATTGGGGGTGGGGCCCCCCATACATGTAACTGAGGGATGAAATTTTTTTTTTCGATGTACATACCCGTGTGGGGTATCAATGGAAAGGTCTTTTAAAATGATATAAAGTTTTCTAAAAAACATTTTTCTTAAAGTGAACGGTTTTTGAGATATCAGCTCTCAAAGTCGTAAAAAGTATGTCCCTCCCCTCTATTTTTATAACTACGGGGTATAAAATTCTAAAAAAAATAGAGGTGATGCATGCTAATTAACTCTTTCAACGATTTTTGGTTTGATCAAAGTATCTCTTATAGTCAAGAGGACCTCTACCAACCCGTCTGGCCAGCGTGATAGCAGTAGGCTAAATTCCTCAATGTGCAGAACCATCTCAGTGGCGTGCACTTGGAGAGGCCTATGTCCAGCAGTGGACTGCGATAGGCTGATGATGATCTCTTATAGTTTTTGAGATAGGTTGATTTAACTGTAATTTACGGAACCCTTCGTGCACGAGTCCGACTCGCACTTGGCCGGTTTTTTTTTATGTATGTTCACCGATTACTCGAAGACGCCTGGACCGATTTGCAAAATTCTTTTTTTGTTTGATAGGGTATACCTCACAGGTGGTCCCATAATCATCAGGTCAGGATCTGATGATGGAAACCCTGAGAAATCGAGAGCAACTTTCGAAAATTGTAGGCATCGATAGGTTAAAAACTTGACAATGAGGTGTACCTCTGATAGCACTATGCAACAGTGAAGGTTTGGAGCTGACCTGATGATGGAGACGAGAGAATTTTTTTTTTTGCTTTTCAGTGTTTTTGGGAGTCGGTTTTATTTTTTTGTAAAAAGTTTTTTTTTGTAATATTGGATTGTTGTGCGAATGCGCGTGTCGCGTCTGGCGGGCGCGTAGTGTTTGCGCGCGCGGGCCGCGGCATCCGGCTGCGGCCCTCGCCCCGCGCCGCCCCCAGCCTCTCCCACACAGCCTTCAGAACGCTGGCCCTACTCGCAGCTTCTTACCACCCGCTACATAACTACCTACAACTAGTTAAAACATTTAGTTATCTCCGTTCTGGCACAACATCCCAATGGATCATTCGCTGTTTGTAGGTATATGCTGTTATGAGCAATTTTTCCAAGTAGGTTTTTCTGCTTTCCACAAGCATGCGGCAAAAAATCGGTGTGTGTGGTGCGCGATCATCCACATTATTACCGCCCATCCCATATATTCATAATTTTATTAGAAAGATTACTACTTCATAATGCTACGGTAATCTTGGCATCGCTTTAAAGATAGGTCAAAGTAGGTACCTACCTACATATTCTATTGTTTTTTCGATAATTCTGCCATGTCAGAAGTGATGAGAAAGCGAGTTGTGCAAAGATATTCTGGTACCTGGGCTGGGCGGGCCCGATTCTGCTAAGTTAATAATGTCAAAATTCAATAGAAAATTGAATCGCAATAGCAGTTTTAAACTTAGCGGGCATCCTGCTACTAATATAAGACCAATCGTATTCCAATGACATTCGATTGGTTTGCGATTGGTCTGCCATTTGGTCTATACGGTAGTTTGCTGTACAATCGTATTGCAATCGTAAATAATTTGCAGACAATATGATTCATTATTGAATCATAGAAACGGATAAAAACGTCTCTTTTAAAGAAAAATAGCGGAATGCCACATACGCTTCAACCGTAATTGAGTCGTGATTGGATCTCAGTCGGATGTCGCTTAATTAAAACTAGTAGAATAGCGCCCTTGGCATAGCCCTCTAAGTGACTCTCAGCTTACTCCTGAGGTCTATAATTAGCGACCCCATCTCTTTGGCACCCGCCCGTACACATGACACTGGGTACCTACTGCTCGGAAACTGTTAAGGAATTTCCTTAACTGTACCTACCTACCTATTCAGCCTTCATTTTATGATGATGATTATCCTTGATGGCATTCATAACTCATCTTCGTGTAGGTAAAATGCTCGTCAGTATAAAAAAAAACCGTTGAAGATTTCCCTCGAGTCTCGCCTCTCTGATCAGCTCCAAATTTTTAATACCTACTTTGTAGTACTACCTTCTGGTAGGTACCTACACACCTATATCAAGATTTGACACTATTGGCGCCTACAATTTTCGAGAGTAGTTCTAGATTTCTTTGTTTTCGCGAAAAGATATATAAGTTAGGTTAGGATATTTATCTTTACTGTAAGGTTGATGCACTCACAAAGTACCCACAGTAGCCAGCAGTGCCGGATTTATATTTTTCATTAGTGTAGGCTACTTTATTTCCGCCGCCCTATGTACAAACCTTACAAATAGGTACACGAGGACATTTTTTTTTTACTTTTATCTTCTATACGGTAGATTGCTCTACCATCATATTGCAATCGTAAATCATTTGCAGACAAAATGATTCATTATTGAATGACAGAAAAGGATAAAAACGTTTCTTTCAAAGAAAAAATAGCGGAATGCCACATACGCTTCAATCGTAATCGAGTCGGGATTGGATCTCAGTCGAATGTGAATCGTATGTCGCTTAAGTAAAATTAGGAGAATCGGGCCCCTGATGACAGACGGACAGCGAATAGGCAGTACCTAAAAGAGTTCGTTTTACCCTTTAGGTGTTCGGAACTCTAGACGGAAAATATGTAAGTAGGTATGTGAATCGCGAGGCTCGTGGATAGTTGGGGCCCTGGGGCCCATTTCTCCTAAGTTAATAATGTCAAAACCGAACAGAAATTGAATCGCAATACGATCGCAATAGCAGATTTAACCATATCGGGCATTCTGCTACTAATATAAGACCAATCGTATTCCAACGACATTCGATTGGTTTGCAATTGGTCTGCTATTTTGGTGATTTTGGTCTATACGGTAGTTTGCTCTACAATCATTCAATCATTTGCAGACAAAATGATTCATTGTTGAATGACAGAAAAGGATAATAACGTTTATTTCAAAGAAAAAATAGAGGCATACCACATAAGCTTCAATTGTAATTGAGTCGGGATTGGATCTCAGTCGAATGTGAATCGTATGTCGCTTAGGTAAAATTAGGAGAATCGGGCCCCTGTTCGGTGAGCAATGTTCAATGGATAAGAGAGTTTCGGCGGTAGTGGGTGTTGGTGCAGCAGCGAGCGGCTCGCGGCGGCACTGCGGCGGCGCGGCGCCGGCGATCGATCGCCGCACGCAGACACGGCGGCGACGGTCGACACTTTCACTCGCTACCTAATGCCTTGTTTGGATTGAATTTTTTTACCAACAGTCAAGGGTTATATGAATTTCTCACGCGTCTCTTGTGATTCCACATGCACGTAATATTCATTATGAAGTACCTACATACATAATACATCCTATTGAAAGTATTTAAAAGAGTCATTTTTTGACTGTTAACGACAGTCAGGTTTTCCAGTACCCAAGTGTTCTTAAATCATCAACAGCCTTTTTATCGTCCCACTGCGGTGGAGTTTCTTGCCGGCTCTTCTTTATCACAGCAACTTTTTGAATCGTCAAACTAGTGTGACGTTACATAAGAGCCTGCAAAGGCCTATTTGAAATAGAAACTTCGACTGCTGCTGTGCACAGGCCTACCCCCACGCAGAGAAGGGATTGTGCGTTAACGGTTGATCACCACGCCTGCTCAATACTAAAGCTGGTGGATGATTAAAAAAAAAAAAACTATTTCATAATTAGGCTTTATCTAGACACACGGCAGTGTGTCCGCCAAGTTCGAGCAAAAAAGCGACACACCGGCCGTGGGTTATATTACACGAACCATTTCGGGCCAAATTCGACCCCCCTATAACTCAAAATCTATTTTATTTACGCATATCAAATTTCTAGTATCTGTTGAGACCCCCTCACTTATCTAAAATACAAAATTTCATTAATATACCTATTGTAGGTCTTGAGATATTGACATCAGATAATCGCTATTTTTACTATACACTCACTGACTGACTGACTGACTGACTCACTCATCAAAAACCTAGACCACTTCCAATGGTCGTATTGACTTGAAATTTGGCATGGAGGTAGGTCTTTATGTCAAGGTAAAGGAAAAAATCTGAAAATGGCCAAGTGTGAGTCGGTTTCAAAATAATGAAGGTGTAAAATACTCAGTGTAAATTTATACCCCTAAGGAACTAAAACGAACTAAATTTATCTATATTTATATAATATATCTTCGAATGGTCGTACCGATCTGAAATTCGTTACAAAGGTTTGTATTTAGTCAAAGTAAAAATCTGAAAACGGCCAAGTGTGAGTCACTTTCGAAAATAACGAATGTGTAACTTTGATCCACGAACATAATATATGATAACATGTCATGTCAGTCAATTGGTAAATCTAATCCATTTAGTTAATCTAGTTCATTTCTTTGTAAGAAGCATAGTGCATATTCAAAAATCTGAAAGATAGTATAAATGAGACATTTCCTTAACTAACTTCATCATAAGAAAAAAATAAAATAAACAACCTTACAAAAATAAATGAAATCCCACCCAAAACAAAAATGTGAAAGGGTGCCAAGTTCGATAATATGGAAATCCTTCGCCTATAAAAGAAGTGAGATCTGAATAAGTACCAAGTTCCATACACATACCTCAGTTAAAAATAGTTACTTTTTAATAATGTTACTTGGCAAGTTTTAATAGAAAATTAAATACTTGATTCATTGCGTTTAGTAGGTTTATAACAAGGTGTGTGAAAACTTGCCAAGTAACATCATTAAAAAGTAACTATTTTTAACTGAGGTATGTGTATGGAACTTGGTACTTATTCAGATCTCACTTCTTTTATAGGCGAAGGATTTCCATATTATCGAACTTGGCACCCTTTCACATTTTTGTTTTGGGTGGGTAAGTAGTACTAGAGATGATTAATAATTTGGTGTCCAAGATATTCTTAAAACATAGAAACCTAAAATCTATGATTTGAACAGGAAGGTACCTATCTGTACTGCATACATACATACATATTCATAGAAAAAATTATGTAGGTTACGTGGGTAAAGTAAGTTCAACTCAGTCGTACGCGCGGCCTTATGTGTGGGTAACCCTTGTACATATACAGTGACTTTGTGTGCGTGACAAGAGGTACAGTCGGGTACAATACACTTATTTAGGGGTTGTAAGTATACGGGTGTTTAAAAACAGTTATTACGTAATTTAATGTTTATTTATTTATAATGATTATGAATTGCTACTTGAAAAATCAAATGATGAATTATCGGATTCGCTACTCTCCAAGGTGAATTATAAATTCTGACTCCATGTCAAAATGTCTATAGTATTCTTCTTTTTTCTTTTGTACATGTCGACAAGTATAACCCCACATCCCTTCATCAATTTGACTTAAACGTTCATTTATGAGTTTCATTATTTCCGTCTTATTTTGGTCGACATTATGCGAAGCAATATAATTTTTTTAAATTCCCCACACATTTTGTTTACATTATTATACTAGATTATACCTCTTTTTACATTCTTAGTCCACACTTTTATTTATTGTGCGCGTACCCCGAGCTAGAAAATATGTAAGGAGTATTTAATTCATCTTAAATATTTCACCTTATTTATTTCTTAGATACTGTCAATGTCAATTTGAAAAGACGTATGAGAAAATAATGAAAAACTATATTTAATAATAAGAAGCTTTGAATGTTGTTTCATTTTTTGGGGTCCCCCTTTTATGGCAGAACTTTTTATGTCATAATCTTATTTTGCATACCAACAGTTGGCATAATCTTCATTTCGCAGAAAATCGTGTGGCATACACTCATTTAGCATACATTAAAAACGCATAATTTTGGCAAGCACAATCATCTTTAGGCATAAATTTCATATTCATAATACTTAAATAGTAGAAACATCATTTCGCAGAAAGTTGCCAGTCAGTATTTCCTTTTGGCACACATTTTATATAAGTAGTCATTAAAAGGCAGAACTATCATATTTCAGAATGTTTATAGTCAGAATCATCTTTTGGCATAGTTTTGGATTTTTTATTTTCCTGTAAGAAGCATGCAAACAAGCCTGAAGTATCGAAGCATGCAAGAAGGCATGCAAGCAAGCATGCAAGCAGGCATACAGCATGTAAGCAGGCATGCAACATGCAGCAAGCATGGCTTCTGTCACGGCTCCGGCGCTGCGTGGCTCCGGCGGTCCCATGCGAGCTTATCGTCGCAGATGGTTTTCACGCTCACCACCGCAGCTTCGGCTTACTGGCCGGCAGGGCCGGCCAGCCTCAACCGCGTCGGCGAGCGTTAAAACTACCTGCGCCTCAGCTCGCAGGCCGCCTCGCCCCTCCGCGCCTACGCGGTTTTGAATTGCACTCTAGGGGTAGGGCAAACAAGACTACGTGGAGTCGGTTTTGCAGCGATTCGTTTTCGTTACTAGCTTCAATTTTTAATACAATGTTTTTTAATTGAAGGTTATAAATGGCAATTTGCTAAATAAATTGGATCTAAATAAAATTCTACCATCTTCATAGTACGCCAAACGAGATTATACCAAATAATAGTTTCTCAAAATATACATTATACCAGGCCTCTGTCACTCGACGTACTTGCGCGCGATAAATGCCTACCGCTCGCTGGGTTACCGGTAACCCCACGCGGCTCAGGGCTTTCAATAGTATCACGCGCCGCGCGCGTTCCAATATTATTATTTTTATTTCGTGGCATGTTATGCTGTTGGTTTTTATTAGTTTTTTAAGCTACCTAACAAACTGATGTATTATTTTGAGTTGTGTTGGTTTATATGCGACTATTGTAAGATTTAGAAACATTTTATATTTATGATCTTATCTAGTAATTCTATTTTTTTTTTAATAAATTAATACTTATCTACTTTATGATTTTAACAACAGAGATCATTAGGTACTTATTTTACTTTAGATTCCTACTTAGTTATATGAACTGTATTGTGAGTTTTGTAGCTCAAAACACATCTCGAGTGTAAGTAGGTATAGTTCTGGTCCAACTTAATGACGACTCGGAACATTACGCGTGTCGCTACGCAGAAACCAATTTTAGGTATGTATCAACACTCGACGGAGTTGTACCATATGGGGAATGGCACTTGTGCTCGAAAAATAGTTGGAAACCGCCTTTGATTTTGACGAAAGCTTTACTTAAGTACTTACCTATGCTTACGTATTAGGTAATATTTAGTAATATGTACCCATACTCCATTTTAGTAGGCAATACAATAGTTAACTAAAGAAAAATATTCTTGATATTACTTTTTATTTAAAAACTCAGTTTTAAAAAAGGCTATCTTAAAATAAGCGTAACTTTGTTTTCCTACTTAAATATTAATAAATTGTAAGAAGCAACCCTAAGCACGGTCACGGCACGGTTGCGGTCACTGAACTGTGCGCTATCGCATTGGAATAACAATCAAGCGCTCGAGCTTTTAAGGTTCATTTTATAACGCAGCTAGGAATTTGTAGGTAGTTGGGGAACTTGTAGGTGCTTATAACAGTAGGTATGGACTTTTTTGTATGGAGTGATTTATCTGTTACGTAGTAACTATTATATAATCTGTGATTATACTAACTAAACGAAATAATGCGAAACTCTAACTATGCCAAAAGCAATTATGCGAAATAAAATTCTGCCATCTTAAAAGTATGCAACTGTAAATTCGGGCATATAAATATTCGGTGAAACAATAATTATGCTAAATATTTTTTATGCCTTAAAAACATTCGTTGAAATAAAATTATGCCAAGTGTGTTATTCCAAATAAAATTCGGCCAAATAAAATTCTGCCAGATAGAAGGAACCCCATTTTTTGAAACGCTTTACCTGACTCCTTAACAATTTCTCCGTGAATAACTAGTATTTTCGTAAACGACTGTACCCATAACAAAAAGCGATAAGAACACGTCATGCTCGGACGACGTCACTGACACACGAATGAAAGTTGTATATTTACAAGCCGACGCACACATAGGGCCGCGCGCAAATCTGAGTTGAACTATCTATACCTATACTAAACTTATCCTTAACTAAACATTTCATTTAACACGGATTAGCATAAATAATAAACAATCTAATGAATATAACATTTAATCGAGCACTATAGATAGAGGTACATTACACTTAGAATAGATAATTAAATACTTATGGATAGCGCAACCTGCATGACACCGTCGCGGCGAGCGCCGCAAGCGACAGCGGCGCGGCGAGCACCGCAAGAGACAGCGGCGCGGCGAGCACCGCAAGCGACAGCGGCGCGGCGAGCACCGCAAGCGACAGCGGCGCGGCGAGCACCGCAAGCGACAGCGGCGCGGCGAGCGGCCCGCGCCCGCCCCACCCCACCCCGCCCCGCCTCGCGCCCGCCCCACCCCACCCCGCCCCGCCTCGCGCCCGCCCCACCTCGCCCCGCGCCTCACAGGCTCGACAGGAAGTGCCACTTGTCCACTGCAACACATGAAACGTCACCACAAACCTGACATTTGCCAGGTACTACATGCTCACTGAGTACCTGCCTATTAACCTAACTTCCCAAAACACTTCGTCCGTTTCCACTGAGGTTTGCCGACTCTCCCTGAGGAGCGCGTGCAAACAGCTTGAAGCTGTCGACCGCCCTCATCGTTCGTGTATGTGCGTCCATAGAACTCTGCAGTTCACTGTGCAGTCTACAGCTTGAAGCTGTCGCCCCTAACTGCTTCAAGCGGTCCATATATTGCCGGCCTAATACAGGCTAGATATTCACATCTATACTAATATTATAAAGCTGAAGAGTTTGTTTGTTTGAACGCGCTAATCTCAGGAACTACTGGTCCGATTTGAAAAATTCTTTCAGTGTTAGATAGCCCATTTATCGAGGAAGGCTATAGGCTACTTTTTATCCCGGTACGGGAAGTAGTTCCCACGGGATGCGGGTGAAACCGCTGGCAGAAACTAGTATTAGTATAGATTTGTAACCATAATAATGAATTTTAAAATAATATTGTTTTTCCCAGTAACAACCGCAACTTCCCTTAAATTGGGTAAATTTAAAAAAATTTACAACACCATTTTCGGCGGTATGGCGGACGGAGGATTTTGTTTGAACCTAGCGACTTAGTACAGTAATAATTCCAAGTGAAGAGATTTGAAAGTCTCAATCACAGATAGATATTAGACTGGTGGATGTATTAATATTAGATTGGGTTGTTTGTTATCAATTTTGGTTTGGAAACCCACAAAATAATGAAAAATGTAGGATGAGAAATGGTGTGGATGCATGATACCGACCGGCCTGCGGGATGGGCTGCGGCAGTCCGCGCGGCGGCGCCTTCGCCAGCACCGCGGCCGCCTCCGCGCGTTCCACGCGGCCCGCGCTGCCCTCCACGCTCACGTTCGTCCTGCAACACAAGCGCTGTAGTGCTCCGCGCCTCGCCAGGCCTCCGCCCGCCGCGCCACACTCACTTGCTGATGTCCGTCGCGTCCGCCACGTCGCCCGCCACCAGCGAGCGCCAGAACTCGTGCACCTCGTCCACCACCTTGTACGCGAACTCGGCGTTCTTGGCCTCGCCGTCGAAGGCGAAGCGGTTGACGGGCTTGCCGTCGGGCACCTTGTAGAGGCGGAACCACTCGACGGTGGCGCGCAGCAGGCCGGGGAAGTGCGTCTCCACGTCGGCCACGTCGTGCAGCTTGGCGGCGCTGGGGTCCCGCGCGTCGATGGCGATGAGCTTCCAGTCGGTCTCGCCCTCGTCGATGAGCGCGAGCGTGCCGAGGATGCGCACGGGGTACACGTCGCCTCGCGCCGCCACGCGCTCGCCGATCTCGATGACGTCGATGGGGTCGTTGTCGCCGCGGGCCTGCGTGCCGGGGTCCACGTGGTGCGGGTTCTCCCACGTCTGCGGCAGTGCGCCGTAGTTCCAGATGTAGCCGCGGTGCGGGAACACGTTGCTGACGAAGCGCAGCGCGCCCTTCTTCACGTCCTGCTTGATGGGGTTGAGCGGCTCGCCGAGGCTGATCTCCATCTTGGCGTTGGTCCAGCGCGGCACCTCCACCACCATGTTGACGAGCCGCTTGCTCTTGTCGGCCCACAGAGGGATGTCGTGCAGCGGCGAGATCGGCCCACTCTCGTCCTCTGCAACCATATTGCGGGCATCTTAATAATTGCCACATTATACATCATGAGCACAATATTATTTATATGCTTGCCTGAACACGCTAATCTCGGGAACTACTGGTCCGATTATAAAAATGATTTCAGTATTAGATAACCCATTTATCGAGGAAGGTTACTTTTTACTCGGGGTTTTTTTTAAGAAGGGATCTTTTTAATCGGGTTCGTGCAGAGGCTCTCACGGGATGCGGGTGAAACCGCTGGCAGAAACTAGTTTATTAAATTTTGACTCGACCGTTTTGTGTTTCTCCATGAATATTTGTCAAAATATTTTGTATCCTTTGGTTTCTGTGTAGTACACGTACGGAACCACATGCAGATTAAAAGAATTTAGGTATTTAACCAATTTACTAAATGTAATTATGTATGTATACTTGAAGGGTAGTCTTTAAGTTGTTATGAAGAGCAACAGAGTAATGTACAGAATGCGATCGTCATAATGTTATGGTTATGCATATATGTGCGTTATGCGTACAGTGATTAGAATGCTGCTTCTGAGCTATGAGCCACGCAGCAGAGCGCTGGCGCGGGCCGTGACGTCACGCCAGCCGCGACAGCTATCACACGCTCGTGCTGAAACTACGACCCGCGTAACCTCGTGATACTCCACTATCGCATCTGTCAGAATGTTCAATGGCTTCAATTAATCTTTAGTGTTCATAAGATAACGAATACATCTCACTCTCAGCTTTACCAATAACTTGCATAGCAGCTATATGTGAACTGTAACTGTCAAATGTGTCCTGAACAAGTACTTCGATAAACAGTAGCCTACCCTCATAAAAAAGCAGTGGCAAATCTACCGCACTGTGGGCGGCACGCCCACAACCCTTATGTACTTGTTAAGTCACACTTTTGTCTAATACCTAATCCCTCCTCTTCCTCTAACTAATCCCCTACGCATTCCCATATATACCTATTCTTTTATTTCATTTCCTTTGTACGGTCAGCTTTAAAAGTCGCTATATACATCCATAATTCCAAAATTGTTGCATAACAGCGTAGACTACAAATCTACATACTTACACACATCAAAAAAGTTTGCGATCACTTCGAAAAACTGAAATCTTTTTTGTTACTGTAGATTATATTATGATTTTTCTTCTTTTTTAACCGACTTCCCAAAAAGGAGGAGGTTCTCAATTCGTCGGGATCTTTTTTTTTTTTATGTATGTTCACCGATTACTCGGAGACGCCTGGACCGATTTGCAAAATGTTTTTTTGTTTGATAGGGTTTACCTCCCAGGTGGTCCCATAGTCACCAGGTCAGGATCTGATGATGGAAACCCTGAGAAATCGAGCGCAACTTTCGAAAATTGTAGGCATAGGTACATAGGGTAAAAACTTGACACTAAGACGTATGTCTGATAACACTATGCCAAAGTACCTACTACTAGTACCAAATAGCAGACAAAAATAGTAAATGATCACCAAAATGAAACTCGCATTTTAATGTAAAATTATAACCAAAGTTTAAACACTTTGCTATCTTATTTAAGTAAAATTACTCCAAGTAAATCATGAGTAAGCCAAAAATAGTAAATGAACACCAACATTGGCAACATTAAACCAACATTTTAAAGTAAAATTATAACCAGAGTTTTTAAATTCTGCTGTCCTATTTAAGCTAAATGAGTCCAAATAAATCATTGTTATCCCAAACTTAATATAATATGTGAACAGAAATGTATGTAATCCGTCATTGTATGCAATTCCTAGGAAATCTATGTAATTCCTAAAACCGCCCGGAAATGTTTGAAATAAATTACATTAGACACATTTCATTTCCTAAATAGTAATCGGAAATGTATATTTAAGATATCAAGGGGTAAGCGGATTTGCACTCTTGGGGTGGGCAAACAAGACTATGTGGAGTCTATATACACATAACTTAATATAGACATAAATTAAGCCTACATTTTTTGGCAATCACAGTGATTTATTTAGGCAAAAATAATACATTAATTTGGTTGTCACGATTTGGTAATCATTTACTAAATTTGGTGGTTGAATACAATTTAAAGTGGAGTAGTAACTAAAATAGCTGGTACTATTGTATTTTTAGACTTTATTTTCGGTGTTAAATAGATATTTTTGGTTACAAAACTAAGGGTACCAAAGCATTTTATGTTTTATGGTCATTATATTTATCCCCTTAAAATATGTGTGACCCCTCTGTTACTGTCGATTTTAATGGGATAATCATGGGATAGTATGGTTGTTTGCACTGACTGACAACAACTTTACCAAAACTGGTCTGACCAAAACTACTTGTTAGTGACATGACATTTTACAAGGGATTTTGGGCATTGGCTATGATTTACTATATTTGTTTAAATATTTTTGTGAAACAGTTATATTTATGTATTCCCTTATCCCTCCCTATGTACCCCCTATATGTATAATCCTTTATGTACTCTCCCTATATACTGCCCCCTAAGTGCCTACAACCTTTTTTAAAGACTGGATTTGCCCCTTACAAAAGTGAAGCAGCTAAAGTTACTCTCAGAGCAAGGATTGTTTAGGTCTATTATCTTATATTTTAAAAACTGACGTGTTATAATCTTTATGTAAGTATAGAAATCTGATATGATGATTCAATATTCCTTCACTCATTCTAAATGTGTTCCTCTCTCAACTGCTTGCAAATATCCTGCACCAAAAATGGTACAGATTTGTACAGTTTGATGTATTTTTATTAAATTTTTGCGGCCAGTCATAACCAGAGGTCGGAATTAGGTAGAGTTATTCATGTACTTACACTGATTTTATACAGCGAAAGAATAAAGTGGATATGCCTCAAACCCCAAGATTAATTTTAAAAAGCAGAAAATATCCCGTGATGTTTTAAATAAAAAGTTATTTACTTTTAAGGGCCTCTTTCACCACCCTCGAGTAAAGTATTGAGTAGACTAATCGCCAGTTAAAGTCACCCGTAACTGCACGTGTCAATTTCACGATGTTCGAGTAGCACTAATCATTGATTAAACTGACTCGTAACTTACTTGCCGCGTCTTCTACTGATTAGCGTGTTTACTTGACAGTTAAATATCGCAGCGTTTAGATTATTGAAAATTTGCATAACTGTTGTTTGAAAATGGATTTATTTGATTTAATTGATCATCAATCGGATGAATTTGATTATTTAGCCTTGCAACGGATACCGAGGATTCGTGTATTTAAAATCCGTGTTGATTATTTTACGGACTTAGATGAAACTGATTTTTTGGCTAGATTTCGTCTATCGAAGCTTGCAGTGAACCATGTGCATAACTTAATAAAACATAAAATAGTTTCTAAAACGCAAAGGTGAGTATAATTTTTTTCATAAAAATAAAATTACCTAGTTAAATGATTTTACTAACAGATAACCTATCAAATCATAATTATTAATTCTACACCTTACATATAAAAATTTAATACGATGTTCTCTCAATAACCTAAGTACTTAACTAACAAACAAGTCTCGTTTTCAAGAATCAAGCAGTTTCAACAAAAACAAGCATACTGTTAACATTGAGGTATAGAGGTATATCTCGCAACTGGATCCTACTTAAGAAGTGACAAACCAAAAAAACACCACACGAAGTGAAATTACAAATGACAGCTAACCTGTCAATGACGTTTGACGAGTAACGTTGATGTAATTTTGAACGAATGTAACGTATGATTTGTTAAGTCATTCACTTAACCGGCAAGTAGTTACTCAAAGCTTTATTTTCGCTTGTGAAATTGGTAGAAGATACTCGTAAGTTTTACTTGCCAGTTAACGTTAATTGGCAAGTAACTAATCAACGCTTTACTTTGAGATGGTGAAAGAGGCCCTAAGACTATCAATAATTTGTCTTGTGAATTAATGAAAACTAATAAAAATTAAGACTCAATAATTTGCATTGTGAATTAATGTGAACTAATAAGAATTGTATTTTAAATGTTTTATTTGTCTATCTCTGACGGTTCTTATTATTATTTAGTTGTAATATTGTTGTCCATTAGAAATCCTGGGGAGGTCCATATTAATATCAACATTTCGATGCAAGTACATAAATAACTCTACCTAATTCCGACCTCTGGTCATAACATATTTTAGCTAAGTAGGTATATCCTATGAGTGTATAATTACATAAACTTGAATTAATAACATGTAGTGATTATAATCAGAATCTTGAATATTAGATACGGCGTTGCATATCGTAACCTTATCAGATAATTTAATTTTATGCTATGATAATAGAAGTTGTGGACCAATAAATGTAAATGTGAAGTGAAAGGTTCTGCATTCTATATTGAATATATCCTTGAACCATAAATGTATGCTTACAATCACCAACTAAGCACTGAGCTTTAGTTGTGCCATTACTTGTCAGTGTCTTGTCTTACTACACTGAGCTTACAACTGCGGCCTTTCAATAAGTTCAAGGTTATGTCTACATCTGGCATACTGTGTGACTTTCACGATTACTATCGCATACGTCTCTCATGGCGATATACATACTGACAGAGAGCAAAGTCCGACCACTTGGAACTGTCTCGGGAAAGGGCTCAGGTGGACGGCGGCAGTAGTGAACATGCGGTATAACTCGGCGGGCAGGCTAGCACCCGCCGGCAGAATGAAGCTGGTTGTACTTACTGAAGAACACCCGGTAATCGGGCGCGTAAGGCGAGCCTCGTTCCTCCGCGATGTACATTATGCTGGTCTTGGGTGACGGAGCTGTCGCACTGATACCGCTACTGGCACAGGTCTGCGCGTAACTAACACTGCCTGTCACGAATGTTCGTCTCAATATCGACAAACAAACCGGAACCGACACAACTGTAATGCAACGTGTTAATGACATTTTGCTGTCTTTGACGTCTGACGTTCACATTCCTGACATTTGTCAGTTGAATGAAAGTGTTACGCATAGGGTTGCCAACATCTCATCAGTATTTTCCAAAATAAGTAAATTAATTAAATAAATACATAGTATTTACCCGACTGCCAAAGAAGGAGGGTAATGTTTTTCGAGTGTATGTAAGTATGTATGTATGTCTGTTCCTTTGTGACCTCCTGTAGCCTAAACGGCTTGATGGATTTTGATGTATGAGGTATCGTTAGATTTGTCTTGATTACGGGAGTGTCATAGGATACATTTTATCCTAAAAGTCCCACGGGATATTTTTTCTAAATTTCCCTTTAAAAAAATATGTATGCGGTATCATTAGATTCATTTCAATCACGGGAGTAATTAATATAGGATACGTTTTTTCTCAAAATTCCCACGGGAACATGTTAATTCTGCGTCAACGCAAAGCAACTCATGCGTTAGCAAGCAAAAAGATAGGGCGTGGCCTGGCATGCGGCGCGCGGCGCGGTGCGGAGGGGGATATGCTCGAGTATACAGCCCGAATGCGGGCACACGCATAAGGGCACACGTCGTTGACGGTCGTCTCTAAATAGCGATTTTTTCGATACTTCGTCGTCTGACGCGAAACTTATAAAGTATAAATAACTCGTTCTTTTTCTTTCGTGTTTCTCTCTTTTTTATTCGTTCTTTCTAATTAATTAACTCGTTCTTCCGTTCTTTTTTTTGGTTCTTTCTTAAATTCTTCATATTAATTAATAATATAATAATAATTATTAATAAAAAAAACAGCTAAAAAGTTATAAATAAAAGAATTATTATTAAAAAAACAAAATACCCGACTGCACACTAAAAAAAGAGTGAAACAAGCCCCACAATAATATTGATCAATCAAATGCTAAAAACTAATTATGTAATACCGTTTAAACAATACCTATATTAAAATACACTACAATATGTGTTCGTAATCGATAGTTAAATAAACAGAAACTTATTTTGAATACAAATTTACTGAATATAATTTAATATAGGTATTGTTTAAACGGTATTACATAATTAGTTTTTAGCATTTGATTGATCAATATTATTGTGGGGCTTGTTTTACTCTTTTTTTAGTGTGCAGTCGGGTATTTTTTTTTTTTTTTATGGATGTGATTATTATTATTGCTATTTATTTTTATTAAAGTAACAAAGTTAAATTCTGGTGCGCGTCTAACGCTGATTAAAAAGCGAAACAAAAAAGACTCCAAAAATGCTTATAAGGATTGATTTATATCAGGCCGGGCCGTGCCGTACCGTGTCCGGGCTTTTACGAAATTCTAAAGACGAGCGTTGTTTGTGGCCCGGACGGGCCACGGATCATGCACGGTGTAATATAAACTGCTTCATACAAAATGTATGTAACGTTTCACATCCGTGCACGGCACGCCCAGGACCAGGGCCGTCTTAACCTATGGTGCAGGGTGTGCGAGTAACCCGGGCGCTGCGGTCTCAGGGGCGCCGCAAGACGCCCCGCCAACAGGAAATTGTAATGAAATTAATATACTGTCGTGTAATGCCGGGCTCGTCAGATTTGTCCAATACCATACCACAGGCCTAGGGGCGGCAGATTTCAGAGGATAAGAAGTCAAACAGGTTTTTCTTTAACAACCGCTAAATCCACCAACCGAGCCAATTCCTAGCCTGCCTCGCCTCCTTTAACTACGAGTTCAAAACATAATAAACATGGGATTGCTTGCGTTATATGAAAGTTTAACCTTGTAAAATAACAAATAAACAAACTTTGCTGAAGAAGTCCAAGAATAAAAAAATAAATTTTAAATTATTTAAATGCGCTAAAAAGAAAAAATAAACTTTTACTGTAACTTTACTGTCAACTTATAACGACATTTCAAAGAACCATGCCCATCTGTGCCCCAGTAATGCCCAGAGAAAGTAATTACAAGATAGCCCTAATAAATAAAAACTATAATTATGATGATAATTTGAAGTCTTAAAAAGCACCGGTAAAAAAAAAAAGTTCTTGTTGACATTGCAGTACATGACATCGTTTCAATCATGCTTTATTTATTACGGTCTGGAATCTCGTCCTTTGGCCCATGTATATGTTACAGCCAAAGTGATTAAATATATATTATACATAATGACTGGTCATTGTATATAATACCCAAATTGACTAGACAGTGTGATAGATTAATCACTTTATCTGGATCTAATTCATAATAGCTGGTCAAAGTTAGCCAAAGTAATAAATATGGTATAATCGTCTGACTACTTACTAATTCTTAGAAACGGCTCAAGTTATTATCGACTCTTTTTATGATAAATCATCAAATGATTCCTCCCACTGTGGGAGAGCAGCGTGAGGGACTCAGAGAGCGTGAGCGTGAGCGTGCAGCGAGCGACACGGGTCTGTCGTCTAGAAAGACAGAGGGACGATGAGCCACCCGAACTCACCGCCCGCAGACCCACGCCTACGGTGGCCGGGAGTCATCTCGCGACACCCGGCGCCCATGGTGTCTACCTGGTCCAGCGCGGCGGCCGGGATGAGAGGTGCGAACTCTCTGGCGTTCCGCCTCCTCCTTCTCGAGCATGACCGCTTCGCAGAAGGAGGCGACGGCATCCCATTCCCTCTCGCCCCGGACCATGGCCTGAACCAAGGCCGGACGCGAGAGGTCGCCGCCGCCCAAAGCCTCGACGAGGACCCGGCGGTGCCCCTCCCATGCGGGGCACACCTGGACTGTGTGGTCCACCGTGTCCTCGGGGCTGTCCGCACAATGGTGACACCCGGGCGCCTCCTCACGACCGATGCGGTGCAGGTACCTCCCGAAACAACCGTGTCCGGTGAGGACCTGCGTCATGCGGTACGTGAGGGCGCCGTGACTCCTCCCGAGCCACTCCTCAAAGAGGGGACTTACCGCCACGATGGTGGCGTGCCCTGCACTGGGTTGCGACAGTCGCTCCCTCCAGGCCACCATGAGATCGCGCCGGAGCTCCGCCCGCTGCGCGACAACTTGCCGCGGCAACGGGGTTTCTTTTTTTTTATAGGGGCTTAGGTGGATTTTGGCCGTCTACTGTTTGTATGGAAACGGGTTAAGTGCGAATTTTTTGACGTTTGGTGCGGCGTAGAGGGACGTGCGATACGTCAAAAGACGCGTCTCGGCGAGCCCTAGCCAGCTGTCCAGAAACTAGAATAGGCTTACGTAGAAATTTTGAAAAATTTGGTCGAAAAACTGTAAAATTTAGTGTTTTTTAATAGAAAATATTTAATTTCGACGTCCAAACCTACCCTAAATCGTGCAAAATGCAGTCAGGAAGACAGGTCGGAGTGGTAAGTATTTAATAAAATTTTTACAATGAAGAAATCTAGTCAGAATTTTGATAAATAATTAATTTTGTGTTTTTTACAGGTCGAGAAGGGTGGGGGTGTCAAAAAATCGGGTCACACCGCTTCGATGTCGCGTTTGAAGGGTTATCGCGTGCTTACAAGCCTGTTGTAGCTATTATACGCAAAAAACCGCATCAAAATCGGTCTCCTTTTGAAAAAGTTATCGGGTTAGGTTAGGTTAGGTTAGGTTGGGCCTGGAGGTGGCCCTCAACAAGTCGGAGGCCATGGTGTTTCATGGCCCCCGACGCGCGCCGCCGTCGGGATCACACATCGTGGTCGGTGGAGCCCGGATAGCTGTCGAGTCCACCATGAAGTATCTGGGATTGGTGCTCGACAGCCGATGGGAATTCGGCCCCCACTTCCGGCGGCTGGTGCCCAAGCTGATGGGTGCAGCGGGCGCGCTGTCAACGTTGCTTCCTAACATGGGGGGCCCGAGCGCCGCCTGTAGGCGGTTGTACGTGGGAATCGTGCGGTCCATGGCCCTATATGGGGCCCCTGTGTGGGCGATGGACCTGGCGGCCAGCACTCTAGCCATTCTGCGCAGACCGCAGAGGGCGATGGCCGTCAGAGTCGTCCGCGGGTATCGCACGATTTCCTACGAGGCGGCTTGCGTCCTGGCCGGATCCCCGCCCTGGGACCTAGAGGCTAAAGTACTCGCGTCGCTGTATCGGTGGCGCGAGGAAGAGCGGGCACGGGACTCGAGGCCGGTGCAGCGGCAGATAGCGCAGCGCCGAGCAGAGCTCCGTCAGGTCTTGGTGGCGGAATGGCGGCAGAGGCTTCTGCGCCCTACCGCCGGCCTCGCCACCGTCGAGGCGATCCGGCCAGTGCTCGACGACTGGCTCGGGAGAAGGCACGGCTCCCTGTCGTTCAGGGTGACGCAGGTGCTGTCGGGGCACGGCTGCTTCGGCAAGTACCTGTGTCGCATAGGCAGGGAGCCGGACGCTCGGTGCCACCACTGCGTCCATGGCGGGGAGGACACGGCGCAACACACGTTCGTTCAGTGTGTTGCTTGGGAGGAGCAGCGCCGTGTCCTCACAAATGAAGTAGGAGGCGATCTGTCGCTGCCGGCCGTGGTACGGAAGATGGTCGGCAGCGCAGAGTCGTGGGACGCAGTGGTGTCCTTCTGCGAGGACGTGATGTCGCAGAAGGAAGCTGCGGAACGGGAGAGGGAGATTTCAACTGCCGATCCCGCCCGCAGCAGGCGCTCCGGGCGCCGGAGGAGGGCAGACAACGCCCTCTTCCGCCCCCCATGAACGGGTCCAGGGGCGAAGGACTTGGGGAAGTCCCCGCCCCCTATTCAACGGACCCGAGGCGGAGGCGCGCGCGGGTGTCGACGCGCGCCTCTGAGGCGTTGCACGGGGGAGTTTAACACCTCACCCCCCCGTGCCCGAGGCGAGGCCCGCAAGGCGGGCCAGCACCAGTGCGGGGCTGCGGAAGAATTTGGATTCCCGCGGCCCCGCGCCCACGTGTAAGGAGGACACAGGGGGGTTTTAGCCGGTAAGAGTCCGGCACACCCCTCCGCCTCTCCCCAGGCGGAGGAAGTCCATGAGGATTTCCCCCCGAGTAAAAAAAAAAAAAAAAAAAAAAAGGTTAGGTTAGGTTAGGTTCTGCGGGCGCGCTATCATCGTTGCTTCCCAACTTGGGGGGACCGAGCGCCGCCTGTAGGCGGTTGTACGTGGGAATCGTGCGGTCCATGGCCCTATATGGGGCCCCCGTGTGGGCGATGGACATGACGGCCGGTACGCTCGCCATCCTGCGCAAACCGCAGAGGGCGATGGCCGTCAGAGTCATCCGAGGGTACCGCACGATTTCCTACGAGGCGGCTTGTGTCCTGGCCGGATCCCCGCCCTGGGACCTAGAGGCGAAAGTACTCGCGTCATTATACCTATGGCGCGAGGAAGAGCGGGTACGGGGCTCGAGGCCGGTGCAGCGGGAGATCGAGCTGCGCCGAGAGGAGCTCCATCGAGTCCTAGTGGCGGAATGGCGGCAAAGGCTGATGCGCCCTACCGCCGGCCTTGCTACCGTCGAGGCGATCCGACCAGTACTCGACGACTGGCTCGGGAGAGGGCACGGCTCCCTGTCATTCAGAGTGACGCAGGTGCTGTCGGGGCATGGGTGCTTCGGCAAGTTCCGGCAGGTTTTTTTTTTTTTTTAATATATGCACCCGTCATCACAGGGCATTGTTGCTCTCACCTCCAGCGGTAATGCTGCAGACTGTATATACATTTATTTCCTTTCATGCCAATTTCTTTATATAACATACACTCTCGCTCAATTTCTCTTGCTCATAAATTGGGTGGGGTCCCCAGTTTTCTATTCCTACCATTTTTATTTTTATTAAACTTATTGATAATCTTAATTCTATTTCACAATTTCTTAGTTATAACATCTATTTCTACTTTTATATAGTTTTTTACTTACATCTAGGTATTTTCTATACAAACTTATACATTATTATTTTTTCTACAGATATTTCTTACAATACATTTTTCTTATTCTATATTCTTATTCTATTGGTTTTATATGTTAACTAAAATATTTTCAAAATATTTTGTGAACATAATTTATTTACTTATTTATTTCTCTTAATTACTTTATCAGCTATGTTTTTACAGTATTCTAAGAAGACAGGTCTGTATTTACCTAGCATTAAATTGGCTATGTTGGATGACTCCATCTTGGTTTCAGTTTTATTTTCAATGTCGAATCTTTCCATCGAGAAAATGGGACATTCTAATAAGAGATGTGGGACAGTTTCGGCTCTACCAGGTTCGCAAATGCACGATGGGTTCTCTTTGCATCTAAATCGGTGAAGATACTCTGAGAAACCACCGTGCCCCGTCATTACCTGCGTTATGACTCCACTTGGTTGTACTTGGTTGTGGTGTTTCGGTTGCGGGCGTCCGCAACCGAAACACCACACCCGGCAACACAAGTGAGCATAGCGTTCGGAACCCTGGAGGATCAACAACAGCTAGATGACAACAGCAATTATGACATCCGTATTTTCACTGATGGCAGCAAGATTGACGGCAAGGTGGGGGCCTCACTATCCGTGTGGAAATGCGAGGCCGAAACCAAGGCCGTCAAACTCAGTCTGTCATCATATTGTACGGTATATCAGGCGGAGCTCCTTGCCATCTGCCATTCCACTAGGGAAATCCTCCGAAGAAAGGAGAAAACTTACGCGGTATACAGTGATTCCATGGCAGCTCTCCAGACCATAGCCAACCTAACATCCCTACATCCTCTGGCTGTAGAAACACGCGCAAACCTGAGAACCTTATCACAGGACAACAAAACTGTCGTTTTGTACTGGATTAAGGCTCACGTTGGCCTAGAGGGGAACGAGCGAGCGGATTACTTGGCAAAAGAAGCGGCCTTGAAGTCCAAAAAGAGTGCCAATTATGACAAGTGTCCCGTTTCATTCGTTAAGCGATGCATGCGAATGCGATCGCTTGGCGAATGGAATAAGAGATACAAGAACGGCGATACCGCGAGCATCACAAAAATCTTCTTTCCAGACGCAGTTACAGCTCACAGGGTAGTCAGGAAGATACAACCAAGTGGAGTCATAACGCAGGTAATGACGGGGCACGGTGGTTTCTCAGAGGTTAGGTTAGGTTAGGTTAGGTTAGGTTAGGTTAGGTTAGGTTAGGTTCCGGCGGCTGGTGCCCAAGCTGATGGGTGCAGCGGGCGCGCTGTCAACGTTGCTTCCTAACATGGGGGGCCCGAGCGCCGCCTGTAGGCGGTTGTACGTGGGAATCGTGCGGTCCATGGCCCTATATGGGGCCCCTGTGTGGGCGATGGACCTGGCGGCCAGCACTCTAGCCATTCTGCGCAGACCGCAGAGGGCGATGGCCGTCAGAGTCGTCCGCGGGTATCGCACGATTTCCTACGAGGCGGCTTGCGTCCTGGCCGGATCCCCGCCCTGGGACCTAGAGGCTAAAGTACTCGCGTCGCTGTATCGGTGGCGCGAGGAAGAGCGGGCACGGGACTCGAGGCCGGTGCAGCGGCAGATAGCGCAGCGCCGAGCAGAGCTCCGTCAGGTCTTGGTGGCGGAATGGCGGCAGAGGCTTCTGCGCCCTACCGCCGGCCTCGCCACCGTCGAGGCGATCCGGCCAGTGCTCGACGACTGGCTCGGGAGAAGGCACGGCTCCCTGTCGTTCAGGGTGACGCAGGTGCTGTCGGGGCACGGCTGCTTCGGCAAGTACCTGTGTCGCATAGGCAGGGAGCCGGACGCTCGGTGCCACCACTGCGTCCATGGCGGGGAGGACACGGCGCAACACACGTTCGTTCAGTGTGTTGCTTGGGAGGAGCAGCGCCGTGTCCTCACAAATGAAGTAGGAGGCGATCTGTCGCTGCCGGCCGTGGTACGGAAGATGGTCGGCAGCGCAGAGTCGTGGGACGCAGTGGTGTCCTTCTGCGAGGACGTGATGTCGCAGAAGGAAGCTGCGGAACGGGAGAGGGAGATTTCAACTGCCGATCCCGCCCGCAGCAGGCGCTCCGGGCGCCGGAGGAGGGCAGACAACGCCCTCTTCCGCCCCCCATGAACGGGTCCAGGGGCGAAGGACTTGGGGAAGTCCCCGCCCCCTATTCAACGGACCCGAGGCGGAGGCGCGCGCGGGTGTCGACGCGCGCCTCTGAGGCGTTGCACGGGGGAGTTTAACACCTCACCCCCCCGTGCCCGAGGCGAGGCCCGCAAGGCGGGCCAGCACCAGTGCGGGGCTGCGGAAGAATTTGGATTCCCGCGGCCCCGCGCCCACGTGTAAGGAGGACACAGGGGGGTTTTAGCCGGTAAGAGTCCGGCACACCCCTCCGCCTCTCCCCAGGCGGAGGAAGTCCATGAGGATTTCCCCCCGAGTAAAAAAAAAAAAAAAAAAAAAAAGGTTAGGTTAGGTTAGGTTAGGTTAGGTTAGGTTAGGTTAGGTTAGGTTAGGTTAGGTTAGGTTAGGTTAGGTTAGGTTAGGTTAGGTTAGGTTAGGTTAGGTTAGGTTAGGTTAGGTTAGGTTAGGTTAGGTTAGGTTAGGTTAGGTTAGGTTAGGTTAGGTTAGGTTAGGTTAGGTTAGGTTAGGTTAGGTTAGGTTAGGTTAGGTTAGGTTAGGTTAGGTTAGGTTAGGTTAGGTTAGGTTAGGTTAGGTTAGGTTAGGTTTTTTTTTTTTTTTTTTTTTTTTTTATTGAACTTTGTTTTCAGTTAATTTAGATGTTTTTTCACATTGTGGATGGTTACGGCAGCTCACGCGATTTGATACGCTTGTTGCCGTTTCCCAAGATGTCGCAATTTATTTTATGTTTTTTATGCAAAAAGGGTTATATAGGATATTTGATATAAATAGGATATTAATAGATAAAGAAAATAAATAATTAAATATAATATTTTATTTTAGGTTCCATTGTAGGCTTTAAGACCCGAATATATGTGACGCACGAACTCCGTATAACTTGCCAGCGCTTCCTCTTTCTTAAGTAGTTCTGGCAAGCCATACGGGTCAATGTCATAGAACGCGCACAGCGACTCATGGCGCACTCGCCCCGCAGCGAACCTCGGACAATCTGTCTGCAGGTGCATCACTGTCTGGGGTGTACTGGTACTGCAAGGACAGCAGTCGTCCGGAGTGATGTGGAATCGACGTAGGTACGTTTTATGGAAGCCGTGGTTGGTGAGTATTTGTGTTGTGTGGAAGTGAATGTCTGTGTGTTTTCGGAATTGTTTGATGTCGGTAAGATTTGGGAAAATATTTTTGGTGTACTGTCCTTGTTCGCTGGATGAATAACGTGCCTGCCAAAGGTCCAGGCTATGCATGCGGAGCTTATGTTTTACATACGAGATTGGGAACGAGCTGTAGTCAGGTGTTTTGTGAAGCTGAGTCGCCAGTTTTGCCGCGGCGTCGGCAGCCTCGTTGCCGACATTGCCCCTGTGTGCCTTGACCCATTTTAATGTGATCTGTTTTGTGTCGCGATGCGTGTGTATAATGTTGTGTATCTGTGTGACGAGTGGATGTGTGTTGCTTCTGTCTGCTATCGCTAGTAGTGAAGATTGGGAGTCTGTGTAGATGACAGTCTTTTCATATTTGCGAGTCGCCCATTTGCAGGCCTCCAGGATGGCGAAGAGCTCAGCCTGGAAGACCGTGCAAGAGTCGTGTAATTTGAGCTTTTTGGTTATGGTCGGTTGTTCTGAGCCACCTGGGTCAAAGCACACAAAAGCAGCTCCCACAGCGTCACTGTCCAGCTTGCTGCCGTCGGTGTATATTTGGTGCGTTTCGTCTGTTTCTTCGTGGTCTAGATGAGATTTAGTGATTCTCAGAGCTGGGTGCAGTAGTTCGCGTACAGGTGTGGGACGCTCCAGCAGAATATCTTCTGGCAAAAAGGGAGTGGTGTTGGTAAGGCGAGTTTGCTCGATTTGATGTACCTCGAGGACTCTGAGGTCTAGTGGAATGAGCTGCGCCAGCGCCAGTGCAGCAGTAGTGGACACTGTTCTGAAGGCGCGGATGGCCTTTAGCGCGAAGCCTCGTTGCAGGCTGGCCAGATCCTTGCGTGCGCTCTTTTGCCTTGCCACTTGACCCCATATTCCCGCAGCGTAGGTGATGATCGGCTCGATGACATGCAGGTATATGGTGCGTGTGTTTTCGGGATGTGCGCCCCAGGTTGGCCTCGCATAAATGCAAAGTTTGTTGTAAATGCGCGAGGCCTTACCTAGCACGTATTTTAGGTGTTTTTTGAATAATAGCTTTTCATCAATGATGATGCCCAGCAATTTAATTTCAGGCACGAATGTCAAGTCCGTGCCGTCCATGTGGAGATGCACAGACCTGGCCTTCGGCGTGAACGCAATGACTTGTGTTTTTGCTGGGCCAAAATTGAGTTTTACTTTAGTTCCCCAGTTACTGATTTCGGACAGGACGGTATTTGACATGCTCTGTAGTTCTTCATTGTTGTCCGCGGTGACTATGAGGAGGACATCATCCGCAAAGGCCTGCATGTGGCATCCCGCTGGTAGCTGCATGTCTAGGAGGTCGTCCAAGATCATGTTCCACA
This sequence comes from Helicoverpa assulta, assembly GCA_963856015.1. Taxonomy (NCBI): domain Eukaryota; kingdom Metazoa; phylum Arthropoda; class Insecta; order Lepidoptera; family Noctuidae; genus Helicoverpa; species Helicoverpa assulta. The sequence continues at coordinate 14,484,224 of CAWLCW010000023.1, forward strand.
AAACAGGGCCACACGCAGACCCCTGTATGCACCCCTTAGTGAGTATCTTGCGCGCTCGCACTCCTGCGTGATCCAACGTGACCACTCGGTCTCTGACGTAGTCCTTGATGAGCCCGTAGATGTTGTTGGGCACATCAAGATTGGCCAGACGTTGAAAGAGTGCGGGCCACCAAGCGTTGTCAAATGCCGCCCTGATGTCTAAAGAGACAGCGATAACTAGTTTTTTCTGTTCTTTTGCGTGACGGATGAAATTCAACGCGGTGTGAACGGCTAAAGTCGTGTTCTTCTGTTGCCGAAAGCCAAACTGGTTGTTGTTTAGTTTGTTCTCCGACTCCGCTTTATGGACAACTCTTTTGATGAACAATTTCTCCAGTAGCTTCCCGAAGACTGGCAGCAGGCCTATGGGTCGAAAAGATTTGAGGTCTGTATGGTCGTCTTTGCCCGGTTTGGGAATGATTTTTACATAGGCCTCCTTCCACGCTCCGGGAAAGTACCGGAGTGAAAGACACCTATTAAGAATATCCGTCATGAGACGGGGGTATATTTTTGTGAAGTGTAAACAGATATCTGATGTTAGGTTGTCCAATCCGGGAGCTTTTCTCGGGTTTATGGACTTGAGTTGCTCAAGCACCTCTTCCTCCGTGAAGGGTAGATCATCCGGGGTGTTAATGGTATAGTTGTTGAAGTGTGTGCGCAGCTGTCTTTGCTCCGGGGTTTGGTCCGGGGAATCATCGGGGTAGAAGTGCTTGAGCAAGGCGTTTGCAGTCTCTTCTGCATCAGTCGTATACCTGTCTCCTATTTTTAGTGTGGTGGGAGGTCTTCTCGGTGCCGTTTCCTTAAGGAGGCGATTGGTGAGAGACCAGACGTTCTCTCTGGTTTGTAGCTCGCAAAACTTACGAAAGCTTTCGGTGGATGCGCGTTTCATTTCGTCGCTATACTCCTTCTTTTTGATGACCTGTTCCTCAAGCAGGGCTTCAAGGGGTTGGCCAGATATTTTTGCCGAGTGGATTTGCCGGTGAAGGCTTATAACTTCCCCCTTGAGCCGCTGCAGCGTATCGCTCCACCAAGGAGGCTTCTGCTTGGCTTTTCCACTTCTGACGGGCATCGTTTCCTTGCAACAATCTCGTATCAATGATGTTATACGACTGATGAGGGCCTCGAGTTGTTCCTTATCTAGGTTACTGACGTCACTGTCGAGTATGTCGGAAAGTGCCACCTCTTGCAGCACGGCATCCCTGAATGCTGCCCAGTCCGCTTTTTGGGTGTTAAACATGAAAGTTGAGGCGTTGCCTGTACCGGATGATGTTGGTTTCTCTGCGTTTATGTGAAACTCTATGGCATTATGCTGTGACGTGGTGCAGCATTCAAGGTTGACCCTCCACTCTCCGACCATATCGAAGGCTTGGCCGGACGCTAATGTCACGTCTATGATAGACGATCGATCGCGCCCGTGCGTCACCGTCTCAAATGTCGGAGTGTCGCCAGTGTTGCAGATGTACATGTCATTAGTGTGTGCTAATTCCATTAAGTCGTTGCCTCTCGGATTTGATCTCGTGCTTCCCCATGCTGGGTGCCAGCCGTTGAAGTCACCTCCAAGTATGCACTTGTAGCGCGATGTAGTCTTGAGGAAGTAGTCGATGGCTGCTAGCGTGGATGATGTATCGTCGCTTGGTTCCACGTAAGCGGATCCCAAGTACAATTTCTGATGACCGGTCTTGACTTGAATGACACATAGATTGGCAGTCGATAGACTGGACTCTCCCAAAACCACAGCGCGCCCCTGCTTCACAAGAATGCATGCTTTGACGTTAGAACCTCTCGAGTACTGGTAGATGTCTATTCCAGAAATCGGCTTCACCTCTTTGCCAGAGCCTATATAGGGCTCGGACAGCAAGGCGATGTCGTATTGGCCATTATAAAAATATGTAAAAAATTCGTGGAGACTATTTTTAGATCGATCAATGTTACACTGTAATATTTTAATGCGTTTATTGTCCATAATCAGTACGGTTAACAATTTTGTTTTTGACTGATTTCACTCGAGGGCAGTTGTTGGAGGTGGCCATGTGTCCGACGTCATGGGTAGTTTTATATTTGATGTTGTGCTGCAAGCAGTTGTAGCACTTGGGTGCGCCTTTCTTCTCGCGCAGAGGGCAGCTGCTGGTAACGTGCCCCTCTTCCGAGCAGTAAGAGCAGGGTGCCAGTGTCGCGGTACATTTTGTTTTAATGTGACCGAACTGCAGGCATTTCCTGCATTGGAGGAATGTGGAGAAGTCTTCTGCGTGTACCCGTTGGTAGTCCACGCAGACGCGCCCCATGTCTATTATTTTGCGCCATATGGCGGGCTTGGCGATAAGGACGGCGTTGTACATTTTCGGGTTACGGTTATTTCGCTTGAATGCGAGCCGCAAGTCATCGCTGTCAACAGCGAGGGCAGTCAGCTCTTCGTTTTGGCCGCGGATGACGTCGACCAGCTCTTCTGATGGCGTGTCCAATGATATTCCCTTGAGAATAATCATTGGTCTCAGTAGCTTGGCCGGTTCAGCAGTGAGTTGTGAGGACTTTTCTAGCTTTTTGAGTGTTTCGTCACGCTGTTGTTCAGTCTCGAACTCCACTCGTAACTTATTATTAGACACGGCCTGTATTCTAGACGGTGCGTACGAAGTGGTGCGGAAACTGACTGCGTTTTTGAACGACTGCACTACGTCCTGACGTGTTTGGGACGTGCTGTCGCCCTGCGGCGCAACGATGAGAGCAGGTTTGTTAGGCGGAGGTGGTTTAGAGACTGGACGAGGAGCCGGGGCGCTAGCTGCCTGCGCGTAACTTCTGGGCAACGGTGCGGGAGTGAGTGGTGTCGCGATCGTGGCGAGGTGCTTGCTAAGCTCCTCGCGCACGCATGTAGCAATTTCCTGTCGCAGGTTTCCGTCTTGGGTCGCGCAGATTTCCTGCGGGGCGGAAAAGGTGGGTATTTTAGCGGCCACGCACCGAATCTCATTTGCCGCAGAACTTATGAGTCGCTTGTTGGCGGTCGTGACGCTTTTCCCTTCGGCAATAGCAGCCGCGATGCACTCCGCGAGTTTGTTTAACGTGCTTATGCACGACTCGGTGCTAGTGGCATCTGCTGCCGTTGCCGGAAGAGACAAGAACTCACCGCTAGACGGTGCCATTGTGGTATCCACAAGAGTTTTCACCGGTTCACGCGCTGTGGAACTCTGGGCGGGACCGAATACAAGGGATTTTATAGACGAGAAAATGTTTGCACGGTAGAACAGAAATTATTCAGAATGATATAAAGTAAGAAAAAATTAACGCTATTTTGAAGGTTGAGAAGGTTTCTAGTCGAGTAAAATTACGCCGGTGAGGGCAAAATTTATAGCTCTGGCACCAGGACACTCCAGGGATTATATTTCCGTAATAAAAAATTTTTAAGAAATGGGACCGAAAGTGCTCCCCTTTTCCTATACACAGCTTAAATCTGCCTAAAGGGCGGGTGGGTGGGCAATTTTTTGACGTTTGGTAAGAGCTATCCGCACGTGAGTGGTGTCGTTAGAAGCGCCTCGGCGAGAGCTATCTAACGGTGTGCATATGAAAGGTAAGTGTAGTAGAATTTTTTAAAATTATGGTCAAAAAACAGGTTTTTTAGTACTAAATTTACAACAAATTATGCAGAATTACAATTTCTATGGCGAAACTGGTGGATTCTAGGCGCACAAAGCGGTCTAGACACCAGCCCCGACAGGTAAGCAAAGTTGGATCGCTAATAAGTGAAGCTAATTAGCGCTAAACAATGGTAAAACTATTTAATCAAAAATAACGTTTATATAGGGTATGTAAGGATATAAAAGTGTATTTATTTCGCACCTAGACAGTATATAACGTGTCTAGGGGTTGGACAGAGCCAAGGTAAGATGATTAGAAGCGAAAACAACGCAGAAATACGAGGTTTTTTCCAAACGTGTCTTCGGTTAGGTTAGGTTAGGTTAGGTTAGGTTAGGTTAGGTTAGGTTAGGTTAGGTTAGGTTAGGTTAGGTTAGGTTAGGTTAGGTTAGGTTAGGTTAGGTTAGGTTAGGTTAGGTTAGGTTAGGTTAGGTTAGGTTAGGTTAGGTTAGGTTAGGTTAGGTTAGGTTAGGTTAGGTTAGGTTAGGTTAGGTTAGGTTAGGTTAGGTTAGGTTAGGTTAGGTTAGGTTAGGTTAGGTTAGGTTAGGTTAGGTTAGGTTAGGTTAGGTTAGGTTAGGTTAGGTTAGGTTAGGTTAGGTTAGGTTAGGTTAGGTTAGGTTAGGTTAGGTTAGGTTAGGTTAGGTTAGGTTAGGTTAGGTTAGGTTAGGTTAGGTTAGGTTAGGTTAGGTTAGGTTAGGTTAGGTTAGGTTAGGTTAGGTTAGGTTAGGTTAGGTTAGGTTAGGTTAGGTTAGGTTAGGTTAGGTTAGGTTAGGTTAGGTTAGGTTAGGTTAGGTTAGGTTAGGTTAGGTTAGGTTAGGTTAGGTTAGGTTAGGTTAGGTTAGGTTAGGTTAGGTTAGGTTAGGTTAGGTTAGGTTAGGTTAGGTTAGGTTAGGTTAGGTTAGGTTAGGTTAGGTTAGGTTAGGTTAGGTTAGGTTAGGTTAGGTTAGGTTAGGTTAGGTTAGGTTAGGTTAGGTTAGGTTAGGTTAGGTTAGGTTAGGTTAGGTTAGGTTAGGTTAGGTTAGGTTAGGTTAGGTTAGGTTAGGTTAGGTTAGGTTAGGTTAGGTTAGGTTAGGTTAGGTTAGGTTAGGTTAGGTTAGGTTAGGTTAGGTTAGGTTAGGTTAGGTTAGGTTAGGTTAGGTTAGGTTAGGTTAGGTTAGGTTAGGTTAGGTTAGGTTAGGTTAGGTTAGGTTAGGTTAGGTTAGGTTAGGTTAGGTTAGGTTAGGTTAGGTTAGGTTAGGTTAGGTTAGGTTAGGTTAGGTTAGGTTAGGTTAGGTTAGGTTAGGTTAGGTTAGGTTAGGTTAGGTTAGGTTAGGTTAGGTTAGGTTAGGTTAGGTTAGGTTAGGTTAGGTTAGGTTAGGTTAGGTTAGGTTAGGTTAGGTTAGGTTAGGTTAGGTTAGGTTAGGTTAGGTTAGGTTAGGTTAGGTTAGGTTAGGTTAGGTTAGGTTAGGTTAGGTTAGGTTAGGTTAGGTTAGGTTAGGTTAGGTTAGGTTAGGTTAGGTTAGGTTAGGTTAGGTTAGGTTAGGTTAGGTTAGGTTAGGTTAGGTTAGGTTAGGTTAGGTTAGGTTAGGTTAGGTTAGGTTAGGTTAGGTTAGGTTAGGTTAGGTTAGGTTAGGTTAGGTTAGGTTAGGTTAGGTTAGGTTAGGTTAGGTTAGGTTAGGTTAGGTTAGGTTAGGTTAGGTTAGGTTAGGTTAGGTTAGGTTAGGTTAGGTTAGGTTAGGTTAGGTTAGGTTAGGTTAGGTTAGGTTAGGTTAGGTTAGGTTAGGTTAGGTTAGGTTAGGTTAGGTTAGGTTAGGTTAGGTTAGGTTAGGTTAGGTTAGGTTAGGTTAGGTTAGGTTAGGTTAGGTTAGGTTAGGTTAGGTTAGGTTAGGTTAGGTTAGGTTAGGTTAGGTTAGGTTAGGTTAGGTTAGGTTAGGTTAGGTTAGGTTAGGTTAGGTTTAGGTTAGGTTAGGTTAGGTTAGGTTAGGTTAGGTTAGGTTAGGTTAGGTTAGGTTAGGTTAGGTTAGGTTAGGTTAGGTTAGGTTAGGTTAGGTTAGGTTAGGTTAGGTTAGGTTAGGTTAGGTTAGGTTAGGTTGGTTAGGTTAGGTTAGGTTAGGTTTGGTTAGGTTAGGTTAGGTGTTTAGGTTAGGTTAGGTTAGGTTAGGTTAGGTTAGGTTAGGTTAGGTTAGGTTAG